>APFE031164797.1:0-14548 GCA_000404065.3 Pinus taeda | reverse complement strand
TGGAAGTGAAACTTGATGATGTGTGTATGACTCAACCAAAAATCAAAGAAAAAGTAACTACATGAATGCAATCATTTTTCTTTCGATGAAAACAGTACTCTACATGGGTTGTAGGAAACACTTAGAAAGCAAAAACGTTTCTTTTCTTTTCTTGCAACACACTTCACACACGCAAAAAACCAAAAGAATTGCTAATGCTTTAACGATGCAAACTAATGCAAAGTATAGTGAAGATGCAAGAATCGAAAACAAGTCTAACAAGAAATGAAAGTTGCTTTGTTTATCAAATTTTCTTTTGCCACTTCCAATATTTAGATGGAATATGATATACTACAATTCATTTCGTCTAAATACTAAAAGAAAAACTCAAGATAACATAAAACACTTTCATTCGCCAAAAGGAAACTAAATGAAAAGCAAGTTCAGAAAGCAAAAACTAAAACGTTTCAAAAAGTTCACTTGAAAGTAGCAACAAAAGGGTCTTTTTGAAAATGCTTTCAACAAAAAACTGACACTTCACGATTGAAACAAGCAAGAAACACTTTTTGTAAGTTGACACCCAACAAGGAATGAAAACTCAACAAAAAACAAATGTGCTCAAAAAAAGGCTTTCGACAATGGAAGGCAGCAAGGAAAGCTTTGGTAGCAATTACCAAAAAAGATCAAAAAGACGGTTCCAAGAAAGTATCAAAATGACAACTTTGATGAAACAAAGAAGTAATTGGTCATAAAAATCGATTTCGTTAAGCAAACAAAACAAATCACCAAGAAGCAAAATTAAACACAAAGATTAATAACAATCTTTTCTGCTCTGATCACTCAGGGCAGCCAAGATTCCAATAAGGAAATCTTGTGTGTTTAAAGCAAAAAAGATGATGACACTTGCAAACACAAAACAAGACCAAGACTCCTTATAATTAGAGAGAAGTCAGAGTAAGGATGCTTGCTGTAAAACAGAGAATCGATACTGACACAGATGACTGTTTAAACTGACTGAAGGCACCAGACACACTCCAGAGACAAAAAGGTTTAAAAATCCTGAAAGTTGCCAGGTATACGCGACTGCATTCAGTGCAGAATGCGTGTATACGCGACTGTGTCTGAGGAAACCTGCGTATACGCAGGTCCACTTCAGAAAACAAGCGTTTATACGCTTCTGTAACTAAATAAAGCAGTGTGTATATACTATTTCAGGAAAAATAAAAAAGAAACTCAAGAAACTGGTAAAATTCAGAAGTCAGAAACAGACCAGACAATAACAATAAGCCAGCAAGCTACTGAGCCCTGATAGGCTTGACAAATGCCCAACTAGGAACAACAAGAATGTTGTTCCCCAACGGAGTCGCCAGTTCTGTTGCGGGATTTTATCCCCTAAGGCTCTTGGGTGGAACCCTAGCAGACTGAAAGTTGTCTAAATCAAGAAACATGCACACACACAACCATTATGCTAGAAAAAGCTATTTCTAAGGTGAGAAGGACATACCTCAGGTCCTACGTTTGGGTAGTTCCTCAAGGGTGCAAACCCTTCTTCACGTCCCTTCCGTTCCTTAGCCCTGCAAAAAAAACAATTCCAAGGAATGCAGTAGTATATGGACAAAGATTTACATAAAAATCATCTTTATGTTATATAAGAAAAGAGTTAGTTATAAACTTTTAGACATCCATTCATACATGAAATTCAAATATGAACATCATTGACATAAAGAAAGAAGCATATCGGGAACAAGACGTGTTTCTTTATTAGACGAGTAGAATAGTTCAAAAAAGAGCAATATCACCTGAACCACTTCTGCAGGCTCAAAGCTCAGCCTCCTTCTGGATCCATCCCGCCTCAAGCCTCTAGTAGGTCACCTTCCAATACTCACTCCAAGATGTCATGACTAAGGGATGAACATAAAATCACAAGGAAACAAGGGTTTCCTGTATAAGATGGGGGAAGTGCAGAAGGCACAAGGGTCTTCAGATCTGATTAGGGGGAAATATCGGTATAATAACCTTTCTCTATACTCTCTCCTCCTTTAGGCCTTCCCTTAGGTGTCTTTTTATACCAATTCCAAAGTAGTTTTTTAGTTAGGAATTGGTTGGGGACAGTTGAGGCCACGGGCACTAACAGGTGATCAGCAGGTAAAACCCGCAATCTCCGCCCGAAAATAAGGAGTTTATATTTTTTTTAAGTGTTTTAATACATATACGCGGGTTGGGTATATATGAACCCGCATATACACGCGTTGAACTCAGGGCAATGTCGCGTACAGGGAATAAAACACTGTTTTTTAGATTTTGGACCAGGTCTGGAAGGAGGGGTTGCCCTAGGCCATGAGTGCAGCATCACAAACCATAATAGTTAGATTTGGAGCTATAACATATGGGCAACAAAAAGAATCTCCAAGAGCTAGAGGAGAAGGATTTGGCCCTTCAGATGGAGAACATATAATTGAGAAGGATGTCGGAGATAGCTAAAGAGGAGAATAGACACATTCAGTTTGTATTGCAACATGATCCTGATGAACAAGTTCCAGAAAGCTCTACTCCTATACCAGCAAGGGAAACCTCCAAAATGAGGCCAATGTGTGGTCATGGTTCAAATAGTGGTTTTGGGCCATATGTGGAAGATGTTGCATGTACATTTTGCAAACATCTTCAAGAAGCACACCATATGCAAGTGGATAAAAGTAGATGGCTAGAGTCATCTACATGTTGATGATCATCTTCATAATCAAAAGATGACAAGATGAATGGAAAAGTTAAGGAGATAATTAGTATCTCATTTTCCACTCTCGTTTTCATGCAGAACAACTCTTTTTCAGCATTCGAGTAGCATACCAAGGGCATAGGTATGAAGTTGATTTCTAGGATGGGATATGAAGGTGGATGTCTTAGAAAAAATGGTCAAGGTATTACTAATCTAATTATGGTTCAAGAAATAACTAAGTACCAGGGATTGAGATATAGCCGAAAGGAGTTTGGAGAATGCTCCAAATAGCTTGAGGTACATCAAATATCTGAACATGAGATGTAACCACCTTGTGGCAACTTTCAAAGCTACAAATCTAGAGACATGTATACCTCTGAAGAGTGTTTTCCAATGCATGTAAATTTTGAATATTTGTGGAAAAAATATCCTTGTACATTTTGTGATGCTTTTGACCATTGCATCATTGTATGTGAGCAACATATGATAATCGTTAAACGAATGAACCAATTTTTGGTCATCAAGCATAATGAATTTCTTTCACATGAGATAATTTATGTGTAAGAAAACCAGAAGAAGTTTTTCTATGCTCATTGCAAAGTGCATGGACGTGACACTGAACGATGTTGGAAGTTGCATTTGGAACTTCATTCAAAGAAAGGTAAAGAGATTATGTTGCACAATGCATGGGAAACAAAGGGTGGCAAAGAGGACTCTCCACAATCCTAAGTGACCTTCAAGACAAGAAGATACAAGAAGAGGACCAACAAGCCTAGGAGAGGCAAAGTTTGGGTACACTTTTTGTAAAGTTGTTATGTAAAATTTTGTAAATACTTGTTTTCATTACCTGTTTATGTACTTTTGTAAAGTGAGCATTATTGCCACTATATTCAATAAGTAGATGTTTTCATTGATGTATGTATTGACTTGATATAAGTCCACATGTTCAAGGACTTTTGTGAATATACAAGATTATCATTCAAAGTTGTCTACAAATTGTCATATGTTCATTGATACAAGTATTCGATTTGAAACTTGTGTGAATTGAATCTTTGTTTTCAAGATTGTATAAGATGACTATGTATTGTAGGCAAGGTTGAGCATATCATGGAAAATTTTGCCCTGTTGAAACCATAGTTAAAAAATACTATAATTTAAGTGTCCTCATGAAAATGGTTGAAGTTGTGTTAGGCTAATAGCTCAAACGAGCTATAATGTTAGCCTTCAAAAAATTTCTTTTGGTAGAATTACTTTTTTATTTAGATGTTGATTTTTAAGGGTTTTTTAATCGTGGTATTTGATTTATAATTTCATGGTTAAAAAACATTGAAATATTAAGGTCATTTTTATTCATGATATTTGGTTTTAATTCCATGGTTTGTGAACATTTTAAGGTTTTCAAGAATCACACTATTTGATTTTTAAGTCCATGACTAAAAAATATTAGAATTTTAAGATTTCCTATGACAATGATTTTGGATTTTATTACCATATTTTAAAAATGTTAAAATTCCAACTCTAGGAAAAAATAGTGATATATAATTACCACATTTTGATTTTGTTATATTTTTTCCTATTTTTTTCAAAAAATAAAATTTTTACCCTTAAAATTTTCATTTTGAAATTACATTTCTCATTAAATTGATAACATTATTTATAATGTACACATAGATTTTTGCAAATTTCCTTTACACAATTTGGTAAGATGATATTTAAAAGCATTATAGATGTTGGACACCTAATCCCCTATGGGTTGGTGTAGAATGTGAACAGCCATGAGAGTCCAAGAGATCTGGGGATGTGGAACCCAATGGTCACGCTAATGTGCTATAAATGTATATCATTGTGAAATAATAGATGTACTCTCCTGCTTATCGTTAATATTTTGTTGCTGCCATGTGTGTGTTAAACATGGTATCGGAGCAAGCGTTCTCCTGTCCTGCCCATATTTGAGCCACTTGTTTTAGTGGCCTTTATGCATGTTAGTTCTGACATTTCTACATTTTTGCTGCTGTCGGAAGAGTTTCATTTGCTCACCAAAACTACCTACAAAACTCTATTGTTTGTGTTTAATCCCCTAAAATTCTGTAATGCATTGGCAGACTGATCTTTCTTCTACACTCTTTACGGCATGTTTGAATGGACTACAAGTTATCTGGGTGCATTATCATAAGGAGAAGATTCTGGCATGGTGTGGCTGGTACAGTGAAGACCAAGTGGTGAGTTTGTGCATCTACAGGGAGCATTGTGACTGTGGCACAAATGCATAGCTAGAGGCCGATGCTGATCATGTTTAGGAGCCTTTGGTATTGCTAGACATCGCATTAAAGAACCGCATGAACTGCATCATTCCATTATGCATTCAACATCAAATCGCTGGAGGACTCTGTATTGAATATGCTGGTTAGAATGTCCTCCCAATTTTAAATCGCTTCTCACTGTAATTAAATCCGTTGCCCATTGTAATACCTCTCACCACACAGAGACAATCATTGGATAAAGCCGTAGATGGCCCCGCAGGTTTTCTAGGGGAGAGGGTTATGCGATGAATATTTTAAGGCTTTATATTTGTAATCATGTGAGTCTGCTACATGTATTTCAAAATTCAAATAGACCAAACTCCAGCTCAAGCGACATTAACATATATTAATCATTTGTCACATCAACATACTGCATTGTGATTTGCATTTCCATGGTGGCATTTAATCTCAATTACTTAGGTTATCTACAATTTTATCAAGAGAATATCTTGCCATGCCTATTACTACATGGACTAGTGCTTTGTAATTAGCATTGTTGATCCAATTAGCAGCTTTTCTGAAACAAGGCCTAGGTACTATCATAAGAGTGAATGCCCATAACTCCAAGTTAACTTGTAATGATTCTAAGACACAAATTTAATTTTCTAAAGCATCTCTGCCAACATCTAAAAGACAGCCGAAATAATCTGCGCTTGACACAAATTTTGTGGGATAAAACATAATATGGATTGATATAGGTTTCAGTTTGATATTAGGATTTTATAATTCAATATACTGGTGTTGCCCGTAGTCTCTGATTTAATATGGGCTTGATATAGATTTAGGCTTGATTTTTCTATTTTTATAATTGATTTCAAAAAAGAAATTGCAATCATAAGATTGGAAGAAGTAGTAACCAAATAGAAATGGCTTGCATGTAAACTATAGTATTTGGATACAACATTTGAACAATCTCTATGGAAGTCAGAAGCTAGTTATTCATCCTATAGTTACATCTATTTAGCAGTGGGAACTATTTTTATGTGTGCAAGACCACCATTTTTCCCACTTCAATTATTGTGAAATGGTTCGACTTGATGATGCATTAGTGATGTTAAAAACCTTAATTCATTCCATCTTTGATCAGATGGTAAACATCAACTGGGACACTCTTGCTAACATTAGAACCTGTCTACAATATGCACAAGAACAAATTGATTTTTTGCAATTAGAATCTCAGTTCCAACAAGGTGAGATTCAACAGAAGTGTAGTCATTCTGAACCTATTTCTGTTCAGAAGATTGAAACAGATTCCCATAAAAATTAAGACAATAATTTTATAGTTGATTCATATCTAATGCCCAATAAAGAAGTAGAGTTACATGTAGATGCAAAAGTTTAGTTTGTGCTTCCCAAGCCCATCATCAGACCTTGGGAAGACATTGTCCACAACAAGCACAAAACTGGTCTTCGATATGGCAAGGACATGTCCTTTCATATTCCAGATTACTCAAAGCTCATCTAGTTTTAGAGTGCTACATTCCTTCATGATAGTTCACCTTTAGCTGTTCTAGATTCTGCTCCTCTTCCACAACAACAACAACAGATTGTGAAATGCCAACACTGTGATCGAGTTGGCCATATGAAAGGTCATTGTTTTGATCTTCATCCATGTAAGAGCTGTCATAAAACTAGTCATTTTTCAAACAGGTGCTTCAGAAACAAACCTCATACAAGAACAAAGGTTCATCTAAGATGGATCGCTTCTTGGAAATGGGCATCAACAGCCAAGAAGATATTTCAGTTGTATGTCAGAACTTGTTCTAGGGTATTGAATAGTCTTGCAATTTAGTTTTCTTCATCTTCTCACCTTGTATCTGATAGGGGGGAAATGATGGTCATATACAAGCTTCACAGCCACATCAAGTGAGCCTGAGCTACAACCTACCACACCAAATTCAGAGTTGTAGTGAGAGATAAAGATGCCCCTGAGCATGCCTTCAGTTGGTGAGGCCTCTTAAAAGAATCAGGGACACTTCCTCTAGCAGAAGACTTCATCTTTTTGCCAGATTTGGAAGAGTTTCAGGAATTTCATTAAGCATTTCAGAGTTGGTGGTAATCCTTAAACCATCATAGGTTGAGACCTCCCTTTTCATGTTGAGGTTCTCCCTTTTATGCGGGGTGAGACCTCCTTTTATTGGTTGAAGGTTTCCCTCTTCAAAACATCAGGAGCACTTCCTCTAGCAGAAGACCTACGCTGCATGCGAGACACGAAAGAGTTCTGGGAACTACACTAAGTGTTCTAGTGTTGGTGGTCATCCTTAAACCACCGCTCTTTATACCAACATTTCAGAGAGCACATTCAGCCTGGTGTTGCCATGCATTTTTTGCACATTTTGTATTACAACTCTCTTCTTGGACTCATACATACCCCTTCGGATTAAGGGGGGGAATGTTGTACACCTAATCCTCTATGGGTTGGTGTAGAATTTGAATAGCCATGAGAGTCCAAGAGACCTTGGGATGTGGAACCCAACGGTCACACGAATATACTATAAATGTATATCATTGCCAAATAATAAATGTACTCTCCTACTTATCTTTAATATTCTATTCTATGTGTGTTTAACCATAAATAAAAATACATAATGCAAATATGTTTTTTTAAAAACATTATAAGTAAAGACACATCGCGTAAATATGTTTTTTTAATGAATATGCTCATAGTACTTTAATACATTCAAATTTGTAAAAATTCATATGATCATATTTAAAATCATTATATTAAAATATTTAAAGGTTGATAATACATTCAAATTTGTAAAAATTCATATGATCATATTTAAAATCATTATATTAAAATATTTAAAGGTTGATAGGATGATATTTAAAATCATTATATAGAATGGGTAGTGTACCTATGTTATTTCAAAGAATATGCTCATATTACATTAACACATCAAAACTTATAAATTGATAAAAAACATTATTGAATTGATAGCATATTTAATAAATATAATTCAAAATCATTTACATTTATTTTTCCACCTTCTATTTCATTTATGTTCGATTGTTTAATATGTAAACTTATTTATGTTCGATTGTTTAATATGTAAACTTTGAAAACACAATTTTCAATAGTGATCCATATTATCGATTAAGTGGATTACATTTTATTTTTTAAAAATATATAACAATTTCAAATACCAAATGTTTAAGAATTTTTTTTTCCTGTAAGATCGTAATTTTATTTATGTTGATAAAATTACATTTTGTAGATGCTTGAAGCATATGCATATAGTTGTTCCTGTAATAACAGGCAGCAAAACAGAAATAAAAACACAAAGTAGTAAAAGACTGTTCTCGTAATGACAGGAATACAACAGAAATAAAAAAGATGTGTCTACAGGCCTATATTTTCCTTCCTTTTTTCTTCTCCACTTTATGCCAGACTCCAGTGTTGTCAGTGGGGATAATTATGGCAAGTTGGTTTTCCGCTGTGTGCCCTGGTTGATCTTTATCCGAGTCCGATCCTTCGGAGCTATGTGCTCGTTTGGCACCGCTTATTTCCAGCTGTAATTCTTGCTGCCGTACCATGTTATTTGGCTCTAATTTGGGCCCTTCGATGTTTTCTTCCTGCATTTTTTCCTGTCTCCTTTGTACGTCTGTGGGATCCGTGTTCAGTGCCTCCTCCTCCAGAGGTTCGGTATGCTGCCATCCTTTTGGATTTTTCTGTTGTTTCTTATTCCCTTTAGGCTCCTTACTAGTCAGTGGACATGCATATTGAAGGTGCCCTGTCTGCAAGCAGCCTCGGCATCTGAAAGCCGTGTTCTCATAGTCAAGTTGTTGCGTCCACAGTAAATTACTGAAGTTCAATGTGATGTGATCTGGGAGTCCTTGACTTAGATCCACCTCTATACATATTCTGGCATATGTGAAAATGCCCCGGATGGCTCTGTCCTCATCTATTTTTAGATGTTTTCCTAAGTTACTCCCAATGGCTATTAAATTGACTCATATTCTGGATCGAGTAATTCGCATTTTCTTTGTAAAATATTTAACAATTCAAATACCAAAATGTTAAAGAAGTTATATGAAAGTAATAAATCAATAACCTAAATCATGTTTATTTGATTTTTTTTTGAATTTTTTTTTATGAAAATAATACTATCATTTTTATTTTATATTTTTATTTATTGAAAATAACATTTTTATTTATATTTAATAAAAATATTTAAACTATTCTTTTATCATTTCAGGATAAGGATTCTTTCAAAACTATATGCCAAAGAAAATTTACAAAATATTTATAATACTTTGAATCATCTTCAAAGTAAATTCTTTTAAAAATTATCTTGCAACTTTAAAGTATCATATTATGTTGCTCATAAGTTTAGAGATTCACTTTATTTTTTATTTCCTTTCTAAAAATAATAGACTGAGGTCTAGAAGGCGATTTTACAATTAATTTAGGACAAGTTTGCATAATTCTTTATATGAATTTCAACTTAGTTTTATTAAATAAAACATATGTCAATCAATTCACGAACATAGTGTATATATCTCATTGTCTCAAATGTTTAATAATTTTTTTAATTAAATTTTTATATTAATTTATTTTTAATTAAATTTTTTATTAATATAATTTTCTAAAATTTTCAAAATAATAAGGAAATTGATCATAATTTTTTAAATTAACAATAGAGACAATCATTATTAGAAAAATAGATTAATTCATGTTATATTGGTGGTTCATAAGGAGGTAAGTTTTTATTCATCTGAGATACTTTTGGGTCATGAATATAGTTAGTAAAGAAGCATGCTTTCACTCATGTTAATTTGTTTCTTACAATAAAGGAAGATGAGTTTTTAGAGAAGTAAAAATAGTTAAAAAAAAATACAAAATTTTATGTATATTGTACTTTTGGGTCATGAATATAGTTAGTAAAGAAGCATGCTTTCACTCATGTTAATTTGTTTCTTACAATAAAAGAAGATGAGTTTTTAGAGAAGTAAAAATAGTTAAAAAAAAATACAAAATTTTATGTATATTGACGAATTTTCATTCCTTAGAGATACTTGTAAGTCTTACACTGGTCTTCAATTGTTAACTTATTTCTTTACCATATAAAAATATTTTTTTTTTTAACTAAACAAAAATAATTAAAAGTTTATCCACATCGATTTGTTTATATAGCTAGATGAAATGGGTAGAATGGTGTATCTAAACCCAAAATAGATGGTGGAAATGTCACAACTATACCATTATTTTATGAGTATGGGAAATTTTTTATTTTAATTTTTCGATATTTATTATTTAAAAAATGAATTTAGATCAATTTTAAAATAAATTTTAGATTAAGGTTTGGTTTAATTAATTTAGTTTTGAAAATAAAATAAATTGGGTAAAGGAAAAGGCAAATGTAGTTTTTGTCATGAATGGTAATTCTAGAATGGTTTATAGTAATCAAAATTATTTAAATTTCAAAACTAATAAAAAGAAAATGAATGAAAATCCTTGTTATTACATAAATAGAACTATACAATTTTAAATGTTTAAAATATATATTTTCATAATTAGAATTCTTTTATTAATTTTTCTATATTATTGTATCAATTAATATTCGAACTTAGTAACTAGAATATAAACTAATCATACTTTTAATTTAATTCACAATAAGTTGACATTTTTTGAATCTTAGTTCTCAAGAAACAAGGACCATATGATTTTGAAGGAATCACATATTCAATGCTTATATGAAAGGAAACTAATTATTGGTTGCCATTTTTGGATTTAAGCAAGTACTTTCTATGGGCATTAATGTGTCAATAACATCTTAAATATTGGTTGCCTATATCAAAAAGGCACTTTGATTATCAATGGCATTGGGCGACCTTGATTGATGGAAGTGCTACAGTAAAAGGAAACTTGTCATACACGAGAAGCTATTTGTTTTTTGTGTTATCTATCTAGCTCACAAATTTGCACTAATGTAAGAAACTTACCGGAATTGAGTTGTTTTTTCTCAAAAAATATGATGAATCATGTGTTTGATGATGGAAATGGATTGAGCACCATCAAAATCCCACGAGGCACCCAAAGTTTTGAAATTTGACAGCTTTAACCCAGATTTCCCAAAATTTTTGCTGGATTTTATCAAAATCATGTAAGAATTTCCAATGTTTTTGGGGTAAATTTGCAACCTTATTAGACTAGGTGCTTGTTTTCCATACACATAGATTCTCTTAGGAAGAGCTAGAGGGGGAATGTGTTGATTATGAGTACATTTCAGTTATTAGTGCTGCACATGCTCTTTAAAATCTCACAAAAAATAGGTACAACTGGTAGGTGTAGATTTATGTCCTATACTCATATGTGCTACCAGGCCATAGGCCCATTAATAGGCGAAGGTTGTATATGCCCACTTCTGGAAAATGTACTTGCTCAAATTCAACAATGGGTATCTATATAGGCCTATAGCCTGATAAATGTTGGTTGCTTGGTTTCTTTAATACAATGTATCTTTTTGTGTTGCAGCAGACCAAAGGACTCCACTGGCAAAAGACAAGGCACAATAACACAGATTCTTGGCCCATTAACACAAAAATGGACATTGAAATTCCACCAACAAAAGACAAGGCAGAATAATGGACTGTGGATGAAACCAGGGATGTGGAGATGGAATATGTTCACACCAGCAAGAAAGCCAAAACCTAAGAAGTAGAGGAAGAGGATATTGAGACTAGATTAGTGGAGATAAAACTAGACCATCTAGGCTTCCAAGTGACTTTGGAAGGTCCACTGTAAGTTGTTGCCTCATCATCCTCAGAGGTATCCATTTTGAGTTATACAAGGAGTGCCACTATGAAAGAGCCCATTTGGTCTGTAGGGAAAATAATTGAAAAAATAAATAAGAATATTAGGGAAGAGATGCAGTAGAAAATGGCATCACATTTGGTCTCATATCAGACTAGACTCCTCACTTCTATGGACTTGGAGAGGAACCATATGAGGTTCTCATTGCATCACCCCTCGTCATAGTCACTACCATGAGGTTCACAGTTAAAATCTTTGGACTGGATGTGTCTCTGGACCTGACAAGTGCCCCTTTGCCCAGCAAGATCAACTTCCATAGGGAGGTGGGAGAAATGTTTTATAGTGAGTTAAACAAGAATTTTGTGACCATAATTAAAGATGAGAAGTTGTTGGATAAGTCCAAAAAAAAGCTAAAGCAAGAGAGAGCCAATTCTAGAGCTCTACATATGTAGAATGAGAACTTCAAGGAACTAATTGTGAAACTGGGAGTGAACCAAAAAGACAAGGCTTCTTTTGAGACCCTTCTCCATAGTTCACAAGTTAATATTCAAGAGTTGAGGCATAACCTAAAGATGCTTGCAGGTGAACATGTGCAGTCTAAAGAACTGACACACATGGAGAAAGAGATCTTGGCCAAGGAGCTAATAGACAGGAAGAATGAGGTAGTGGCTCTCAAGCAATAGGTAGAAGAGATTTAACAAAAGATAGACTCCCACATTTGTGTAATGCTCATGCTAGAGAATCCTCAAAATATTACAAAACAACTTACTATGACCCTCACCAAGCTACAACATTCAGAAGGGGAACTGAAGAAGGTACAGACGGATTTGGGGAATGCCCAATGAGCCATTGAATAAAAAGAGAAACAACTCGATACTACCAAAAGCAATTGTAGAACTAAACAACTAAAATTTGCAGGCAGTTAATCAAGAGATCATTGAGCTTCAAGTCTGACTGAAAGGAAACATGTCCCTCCTCCAGGCTAAACAACTGATATGGTATGAACTGATAACAGAGATTAAGAACTACCGGAAGTACATAACATTGATGGATCATAAAAAAGTTGTAATAAAATATTATGAGTTCTTCATCTTATCTACCAAGGAAGAGGGTGAAAATAATGCTGAAACAGCTAAGAATTTCATCCAATAATTCAATGAAAATCCACTCAGTGAGTTGAGAGCTATAGATGTGGTGGATTGGGTGCCTACAATCATAAATATCTCTAAGGTAATCCAAAAAGAAGAGGCCAAAGCTAAAGTTGAAGAATGCTTGGAGATAGTACAAAAGGTTTAAAGGATGTAGCTGCCTTTGATTCAGAATACAAGCAGAGGGTCTGAGCAGGAATTGCCTAGTTGCTCAGACCTTGTAGGAATGTTGATCCCATGGGAGAAACACAATCATATGTTGGTGGAGGCTAAGAGTAAGGATGATTCATCCCACGAGAAGACTTCTACCTTGAAGAGTAAAAATGCGATCAATTATTTAAGAAGGGATTTCAAACCACTGGGGGTGGTGAAGATTCTAATTCCCCTGAGGCTGAATTACACAAGACTTACAAATCTTAAGCTTGCCTACACAAGACTTACAAATCTTAAGCTTGCCTATCATATGTTCTTTCGTACTCCTCTACCAAGTCCAACATTGTGGCAGAGATGCGACCGATTCATCAACCCTCCACTACTTCAGATCATTGATCCAACAACTCTTCCTCCTGAACCAGTCTACCATGACTGAAGATATTTTTGAACATGTGAATCATGACATTTCATCTTCATTGTTTATGTTTCTATAAATATTTTATTTCAAGTGATGAAATCTAGTTAGTTAGTATTTGGCGAATACATCTGTGCTACTATAACACTCTTCTCTTTTTGTTATGATGAATCATTGGTAAATCAAGAAATAATATTTTGTAAAGGGTTCTCGTCCCGAGGCCCTATAAAAATAGTTTAAAATACATTATCAAGGGTTCTGACCTATAAAAATAGTTTAAGATACATTATTAAGGGTTCTGAATTTTGTTTCAAGAGGGAAGCGTTTAAGATACATTATTAAGGGTTCTGAATTTTGTTTCAAGAGGGAAGCTCTGCAATTGTGAATGGAAATGTATGCCCTGTTTGAAGATTAATGAAATTTTTGGTGATTTTAGCTCACATGAAGCTGCAGTATGTATTCTCCTTTATGTTTATCCATTTATCTCCATTCTTCTATTCAGATTACATGTAATAATAGACAATAGATGTGTTTTTTATTAAATCATAGATTCATCTACATCTAATGTTGATTCAAAATACTTGTGACTGATAAAATTTAACATCCTTAATTTGCACTCCATATAATGGAACATGTCATTTTGTGTTGCTTTTCACCCTGCAGTATGATGCGCAAGATTATGAACTCAACCCTGCGTATTTGGTTTCAATTCTGTATAATTCTTCTTTTCCATATGCTGCAATAACTAATGAACTACTTGCTAAAGTAATGTTGGCCACCTAAACCGACCTTAATTCTTCTATGAGTTTTACTTTGCTGCCATATTTACGAAGACACTGAACCGATATTTTTCAACAAATTCTAGTGAACCCTGCAAACACTCGTCAAGATGACCTAGACATTGGTTTCTCCTCAAACCAAGGGCTGACTATAGGAGCTACAACGCCACAAAAGGGTTTTTCCGACCCACAAATATGTATATTAATCCATGCCTTCTGCCAACAAAGAAGCAACTGCGAGTCCATTGGTGCTGCATACACGGACCTATCAATTTTGTTTTGTGAAATTTATTTATTAATCTTT
>APFE031164792.1:0-11140 GCA_000404065.3 Pinus taeda | reverse complement strand
TTGCAAGTGTGGTAATGTGAGCACTAGTGCAGAGTAGAGGTGATGTTTCAAGTTTGTGAATGCATTCTATTGAGATTCATACCAAAAAAAAGAAAAATCTTTCGCTCCTCCCTTGGTGACTTAACTCAAGGGCCAAGTGATATGATAGATCCCCAACACAAACTTATAGTAGAAATTGGCAAGACCTAGAAAGATGCAGAGCTCTGTCAGAGTGGTTGGGGCTGGCCAATCCCGAATGATTTGGATCTTGGCTAGATCCATAGGAAATTCCCATTCATGAATAATGTATCTGAGATACTGAACCTAGGTCATGCCAAAATTTCATTTCTCCCAATTGCCACACAAATTTTATTGCCACAGTGTTTGGAGAACCTATTGGATGTGGTGGAGGTGTTCTTCCAAACTTTGGATGAAGATCAAGATGCCATCCAAGTATACCATTATAAATGAGCTGGTGAATGGCCCTAAGATGTCATCCATTAGCCTCATGAAGCTTGCAGGATCCTTCGCCAACCCGAAAGGAATAAACAACAATTCGAAAAGGTTCTCCTTGGATTTTAAGGCAGTCTTCCACACATCGGAGGGTTTGATTGGTACCTAGTGATATCCAAACTTTAAGCCGATCTTGCTGAAATATTCCCCCCATTGAGTTGCTCTAGAAGGTCATCAATATGTGGGATCGGGTACCTATTCTAGATAGTGATCTTGTTCAGTGCCCAATATTCAATATAGAGTGCCCAAGTCCCATCCTTCTTCTATACCAACACGATTGGGCTCCCACAGGACGATGAACTCAGTTAGATGTGACCTTTCTTTAGCAGCTCCCGAATCTGCCTCTTTATTTCATTGTTCTCCAGAATGGAGCGCGATAGATTGGTCCATTGGTAAATGACACCCCTGGGGTAAGATCAATGGAGTGCTTCACCTAAAAGTGTAGAGGAACCCTTGCGGGGGAGGTGAAGATGTCCTTGTACTCCTCCATGACATTGTCCATCTGATGTTGTTGTGCAGAGGGGTGTGGTCTGGAGGTCATGGCCATTGTCTTCTTCTTTCTGTGAGGGCGTATCATTAGGAAAATAAATTTCCTGGTTTTGGAAATGAGCTTACTACATTGTTTTGCAATAACCAAAGAGATGGTGATAGGTGGTGCTACCTCTGGTATCCTGTACAACTTATTTCCCATGGTAACAATAAAAACGTGAGCCCTTGACTCATACAAAGCATGTCATTTCCACAAGTATGGTTGGCCTAATAATACGTCAAAAGCATCAAGGGGAGAAATGTCACGTAATACCTCATCTATGAAGGGCTTGATGTTGTATGTAAGGCGACATTGTTGGGTCACACAAAGATCTTGTCCTTGGTGAAGAAACCCGATGGTGTAGGGTTGTGGGTGTGTTGTGGTTGGTAAGCCCAACCACTTCATAACCTCTGCCATGGTGAGGTTCTTTTGGCTCCCACTGTGGGCAATGAACTATAACAGGGAACCCTTTACCCAAATCTTGGAGTGGAAGAGATGCTCCTCGTCCTCTGGATCTTCAGGTTCCTCCTTCTAGATCTTCGTGGGTGCAATCGAGGTGTTGGGCTCGGCATCAATAATCTCCTTCCCTTTTTCATTCCCCTTGTCGAGTTCTAACTCAGAGTCAGAACATGCATCTGATTTCAAAGCCTTCAGCGTGGCCACTAGTGACTTCTTGGCCCAATACTTGTGTTGTGATTGGAGATCTTATGGAACTCACACCACTTTCCCATCTCCTTCTTCAGCTTCACATTGTTACCCTTTGTTCTACAGTTTCGGTGTCCCTTTCCCTTGCTTCAGATTAGTAGATCCAAAGTCTTGCTTCTTTTTTTTAAACTTCTACTCAATATTGATGGTGTATTAGTACATCGTGTCGAGAAAGGAGATGTCTAGCAACTCCATCTCATCCTAGATGTATCTATGTAGGTAGCCACAGTACTTGAGTACCAAATGTTTCTCAGAATACTTGATACCCAAATTCGTGTGAAAGGTATGACAAGCATTGGTAAAATCCGACACATCATGGTCCCTTCCCTACCGCAGCATGCTCCACTTTATGTATTTGTCCTCATAGCTCCCCATAGGGTAGCACCGCTCCTCCATGGCATCCCGGAAACATTTCCAAGTGGAAGTAGCTGAAAATAGTGAGGTCGTAATTTCATCCTTCTACTCATAGTAGGTTTCCCACCAATCCTTGACTTGGGGGTGGCTCTGAGAAGAGTAAAGATAATATTTTTTCGTCTAGCAAAATCATGAACAAAAAAGTATCATTCTTGTATATTTAACCATTTATCTACGATGTATGCATCTCTTTCACCCTCAAATATGGGAATGCCAATGTTTAGTTGTACCTTAAAAGGTGTTGAGCCTCCAAATTAGCTTCTGGATGTGGATGCACCATTGGTGGGTAACCGTTGAAGGATCTAGGGAAAGTTATTCATCATCGCATTCCTTTGTGTCTTGAGGGCCTCCACGAGCAATATTTTGATAGGGTCTCCTGCTCCCTCATCTTTCTTTTCTCCCCCCATGGGTGACTGCTGGGGTTTGTGAGGTTGATCTTGCAAAGGTTCAACCAAATTGAGCCCCAACTCATTATATCCTGACCTCATTCGGGACATGGAAAGAGAAACATAGAAAGAGCAGATTGATCTGATACCACTGATCCAGATTTAATAGGAACACAAAAGATTACAAATATAACCATAAATACAAAGATTAAGTAGAAATAACACTTCATTTCATTAATATCAAATACTGAAATATGCTTACAAATAGAATTGAAATAAAACTAGCTCAGGCGATGGTAGTGTATCTATGAGAAAAGATGTGGCATGTAGATGCCTCTCAACTTAGTTACAATGAATCTCAAGGGCGTTTTTATTATTGAACAATAATAGAAAACTTGAAACAACCAAAACGCTAACCAGAGTACATGTAACACCAAGAGTTTATGGGTCCCGTTGGTGTTAGTTTGGAAGCCAACTTCCTGGGGTCATAACATGGTCATGTTATCTTTGTTTGACATGTATGATAAATCGTTGCAAAGATCTCTCTGATGACTATATCCGCTAATGCGATTTTCATGAAACTCTTTAGAGGCATTTCACCAAATAAATGTAATTTAGGGCCTCAAAATGGCTCTGGAAGTTTAGGACCCAAAAAAATGCCAAAAATAGTAAACTATGCTACAATTAAGGAAACTAAAAGAAAATGAAAGAACTATGGTGAGGGTCCAAGTGGAATATGTGGGTGGCCACCAATATCCACCTAGATCAATCCTCCCCCTTAGGAAAAAATGGTGTCCATTGCATTGAGTTCCTTAATCAGATGAGGAACTGTCTGCTGAACTTGGTCCCTGGTGATTCGTTTGCCTTGATGCAGAAGTTGGCCATATTTGACAACTTGATACAGTTGGATCTTTTGCTAGCGAATGTTCTTGATCTACATGTCCATGATCTGATCAATTGTAGCTTGTTCCATGTAGTCTAGATTTAACTCTATTGTTGTGAGTTTTTATGCAATGTTGGATATGTCCAGCAATGGTGGAAAGTATGGCCGAAGGTGATCCACATTGAACATTGGGTGCAAGGAAAGGGATGTGGCAATGATGAGCTCAAAATAATTATCTCCCATAGCCTTGGTGATGGTGTATGGCCCATATCGAAGGGGGCGAATCTTGCAATGGGGCCCAGTGAGGAACTCCTTTTGTAAATGTAGCCAAACCTTGTCACCCACCTAGAACATGTGTGGCACCTGATGTTGATAATGTAGCTACTTGTACTTAGCATTTCCTTTGTCCAATATGTCATGGACCTATTGGTGGATGTTATGGATGTGCTCAATGAAGCTATTTGCCTTGTCAGCTTCGGATTGGACATGATTCGAATCTTCCTATGTCACTACAAAAGGTATGGCCACATCAATGGGACATAGTGGATGGAATCCCAAGCCCACTTGAAAACGGTTGTGGCCAGTTAAGCTATGGAGAGAATGATTATAGCTGTGCTGGATAGAGGAGAGGCTCTTATCCCATGTGCATGTATTCTTTGAGTTGTACATGTGTAGAATGTGTGCTATCAACCTGTTAATGACCTTTGTGTACGCATCGGTCTGGGGATGGAAAGTTGTGGACTTAGTGAGCTTGGTGTCCGGCATCTACCAGAGACTATACAAAAATGTACTGAGGAACCTGATATCTTGATATGAGATGATAGACTGTGGGATCCTAAAGTGTACCCACACTTGTTTAAGGAAGAGTTTAGTAGTGGCTTCTACTCTGATATTCTTCTTGCAGGTTACCATAATGGCCATCTTTGAGAATATGTCAACGACCACAAAAACACAGTTGACTCCATGCTTAGTAGAACGAATGTCTGACATGGAACCGATGTAGATAGATTCCCAGGGTCGAATAGGGGTAGGCAGTGAAGTATAGAGGCCTTTGTTCTTGATGGTTGGTTTGGAAATGGAGTTGGAAATGTAAGATCTGATGTACTTCCTAACATCTTATCAAAGATTCAGCCAATTGAAATACTTCTGCAATACTACCACCATTTTCTTGACCTTGAAATGGATAGCATCCGAATTGTAGTGTGCTTCCCAAATCATCTTGGAATACATAGTTGAAGGAAAACAAAGGTGTCCTAGGTGGCATAATAGAGCATCCTGGAAGTGAAAATATGGAACTTGCTAACACTCCAAGAGCGTATGATATGTGTGACCAAATTATGGGTCTCTTTTGTAGAGAAGTCGCAAATCTCAAGTCTCGTGCCCACAAAGGTTGAGCACAGTGGTTAATGCCATGATCCGCAGTGGGTTGAGGTAGTCTACAGCATTATTGGTGCTACCCTTCTTGTACTTGATATTCAAATGGAACTGTTGTAGGTCTATGCACCACTTCTAATGGCAATCATTCTAAAACTTCCCTTTTGTCTGATGGACTGCATGGGTTGGTGATCTGTGTGGATGATCGTTTCCTTCCCCAAAATGTAATGTTTCCATTGTCGGCAAGCCTACACAATATAGTACATCTCTTTGTGATAAGTGAGATACTTACAGACTGTGTCTGAAAGTGTCTCACTATGATATGACAATGGATGCCCATGTTGAGTAAGGACTACCTTAATAACATAGTCAGAGGCATCTGTCTCGATCTCAAATGGTTGTTGCAAGTGTGGTAATTAGAGCACTGGTGCAAAGTAGAGGTTATTTTTCAACTCTTCGAATGCCTTCTAATGAGATTCAAACCGAAAAAAATTTATTTCGCTCCTCCCTTGGTGACTTGACTCAAGGGCCAAGTGATATTAGATAAACCCAACACGAACTTGCAGTAGAAATTGCCAAGACCCAAAACGGTGTGGAGCTCTGTTAGAGTGGTTGGGGCTGGCCAATCCTGAATGACTTTGATCTTGGCTGGATCCACATGCATCCCCCGTTCATCAATAATGTATCCTAGATACTAAGCCCTAGTCATGCTAAAAGTGAATTTCTCTAAATTGGCACACATATTGTGTTGGCCTAGAGTTTAGGGAACCTGTCGGATGTGGTGGAGGTGCTTTTTCCAACTCTAGTTGAAGATCAAGATCTCATCTAATATACTACTACAAATGAGTTTGTGAATGGCTGCAATATGTCATCCATCATGCTCATGAAGGTTGCAGGAGCATTCTTCAACCCAAAAGGCATAAACAAAAATTCAAAAAGGCCCTCCTTGGCTTTTAGTGCAGTCTTCCACTCATCAGAGGGTTAGATTGGTACATGTTGATATCTAGACTTCAAGCCAATCTTGTTGAAATATTTTTCCCACTTGAGTTAGTCTAGAAGGTCATCAATCTGTGGGATTAGGTACCTATTACAGAAAGTGATCTTGTTCAGCACCCAACAGTTAACACAAAGTCTCCAAGTCTCATTTTTCTTCTTTACCAAAATGATCGAGCTCCCACGGGGCAATGAGGTTGGACGGATGTGACCTTTCTACAAAAATTATTGAATCTACCTCTTGATTTCATGATTCTCCAAAACAAAGCACCAATAGAATGGTCCATTGGGCAAGGGCACCCCTAGGGTTAGATCGATGGAGTGCTTGACCTCACAATGCAGATGCACCCTTGTAGAGGAGGTGAAGATTTCCCCATACTCCTCCACAAAATTTTCCAACCGTTTTTGTCATGTCGAGGGGCTCTATCTAGAGATCATGGCCATCCTATTCTTCTTTTTCTCGGGACCTATCATCGTGAAAACAAGTTTCCTAGTTTTGGAAATGAACTTACTCTATTGTTTTGCAATAATGAGAGAGATGGTGATAGGCGGTGCTACCTTCAGTATCTTGTACAACTTATTTCCCAAGGTAGCAATAATAGAGTGAGGCCTTGACTCATACACAACATATCGCTTGTACAAGTATGGTTTGCGTAATAATACATCACAAACATCAAGCAGAGAAACGTCACATAATACCTCATCCAGGAAGGGGTTGATGTTGTATGGAAGGTGACATTGTTAGGTCACGCAAAGATCCTGTCCTTGGTGAAGCCACCTGATGGTATATGGTTGTGGGTGTGTTGTGTTTGGTAAGCCTAGCCACTTTAGAACCTTTGTTGCAATGAGGTTCTTTTGGCTCCCTTTATCAATGATGAACTATATCGAGGAACCCTTTACCCACGTCTAGGAGTGGAAGAGACACTCCTCCTCCTCTAGATCTTCGGGTTCCTCCTTCTAGATCTTCATGGTGGTAGTGGTGGTGTTGGGCTTCACATCAATAATATTCTTTACTTTTTTATTCCCATTGTTGGTTTTTTACTCAAAGCCAAAACATGAATCTGATTCTAAAGCCTTCAACTCGGCCATCAATGACTACTTGGCCCGACACTCACTTGTGTTGTGAGTGGAGCTCTTATGGAAGTCACACCACTTTCCCATCTCCTTCTTCAGCTTCGAAGTGTTGTCCTTTGCTTGTGGCTTTGGCAGGTTGTCCTAGGCCATCCCATGTTGCCTTATTCCTTTGTTCTATGGTTTGGGGGCACCTTTTCCTTGCTTCGAATTTGCAAATCCAAAGTCTCTCTTCCTCTATTTAAACTTTTTCTCGATCAGTACATCGTGCCGAGTGAAGAGATGTCAACGAACTCCATCTTGTCCTAGATGTACATGTGTAGGAAGTTGTGGTGCTTGAGTACCAAATGTCTCTTAGAATCCTTCATACCCATCTCGATGCGAAGGGTATGAAAAACATTGGTAAAATCCAACACATCTTGGTCCCTTCCCTGCCACAATGTGGTCCACTTTATATATTTGTCCTCATGGCTCCTGACAAGGCAGTACTACTCATTGATGGCATCTTGGAATTAATTTCAAGTGGGAGCATCTAAAAACAATGAGGTTGTACTCTCATCCTTCTGCTCATGATAGGTTTCCCACTAGTCCTTGACATGGTGGGTAGCTTTGAGAAGAGAAAAAGTAATATTTTCCTGGTTGGAAAACTCATGAACAGAAAAATATCCTTATAGCATATTTAACCATTTATATACTGCATCTGAATCTATTTGGCCCTCAAAAATGGGAATGTCAAAGTGTACTTGCACCTTAAAAGGTGTGCAGCCTCCAGAGTGGTTGTTGCATGTGGATGCATCCACGGTGGGAAACGGTTGAAGGATCTAGGCACAGTTATCCATCATCATGTTCCTTTATTTCTCTAGGGCCTCCTCGAGAAATATTTTGATAGGATTTCTTTCTTTTTTTTCTTCCCCCATGGCTGGTCATCAGGGTTTTCGAGGTTGATATTGCAAAGGTTCAACCAGGTCAAGCCCTAACTCCTTCTATCCCAACCTCATTGTGGACATGCAAAGAAAAGCAGAGAAAGACAAGACCACTTTCATACCACTGATCCAGATTTAAACAGGAACGAAACAAATTATAGATATAACCATAAATACATAAATGCAGCATAAATAATACTTCATTTCATTAGTATCAAATACTGAAATGTTCTTACAAAGGTAATGGAGGTAAGACTAGCTCAGGTGATGGTAGCTTATCTTTGAGACAAGATGTGGCAATTACATGCCTCTGAAATTAGTTACAATGAGGCTTAAGGCCCTTTTTATTATTGAACAATGAGATAAAACACTAAACAACCAAAACCGTAACCCAAGGAGATGTAACACCAAGAGTTTATGGACCCCATTGGGGTTAGTTAGGAACCAAACTTCTCGGGGTCGTAATTTGGTCATATTATCTCCGTTCGACATGTATGATACCTTGTTGGAAATATATCTTCGGGTATAGATAGGAATGTGTGTTTTGTTGAAATTGATGAAGGAATTTCACCAAAAAAGAATTCTTTTAGGGCCTCAAAATAGCTCCAGAAGTTCGGGACCTGAAAAACTGTCAAAAATAGTAAATTGTGCTACCATTAAGGAAACTGAGAAAAACTAAAAGAACAGTTGTGAGTGTCCAAGTGGAATAGGTGAGCAACCACCACTATCCACCTGGATTAGACTTGTCATAGATTTGAATATCATCAAAAAATACTAACACAAATTTTTTAAGGAAGGGTTTGAAAATGGAATTCATCAAACCTTGAAATGTGGAAGCTGTGTTTGTAAGGCCAAAAGGCATGACAAAAATTCATAATGGCCTTCATGGTTTTCAAATGTTGGTTTCATAATTTCTTAAGTGTTCATTTTAATTTGATGATATTTTGAAGGAAGATCCATCTTGGGGAAGTAAATTGTTCCATGTAATTCATCCAATGATTCATCAATGATAGGAATGGGATACTTATTTTTAATAGTGAGCTTGTTGAGCTCCCTATAATCAGATACATACACCATGATTCATCCTTCTTGTGCACCAATACTAATGGAGGAAAGAAAGAACTTTGACTAGGTTGAATTATACCGACCTCTAGCATTTCTACAACTATATGTTCCATTCACTCTTTTGCATGGATATCTATAAGGCTTGATTTTTGGAGGAACACTTTCTGGAATTTATTTAACAGTATGACCATAATCACAAATTTATGGGATGCCTTTGGGAATCTCAAACACCTTGGAATGATTGTCGAAGACTTTTTGGAGATCTAGAGAAATGGATGACTTATATGTTTAAACTTCTAGTGAACATAATTGTGCAATTACCCCTCGTTGTTCCTTCTTCAAAATATTATTCATCCCATCAGAGCTGATTATCTTCTCAGGTTTCCTAATGATACCCCTTAATTTAATTTCCTTACCATCCAAAAACAAATTCAAGAAAAATTCTTGAAAATCAAAATCTATCATCCCCAAATATTGTAACCATTAGACTCCTAGTACAATATCAGAACCACCCATTGGAATGGAAAGCATGGGACTATTTAATACATATTATCTCATGGTTAGCTCAATATTTACTATGTTGTCTTAGGTTTACTAAGTCAACAATAGTCAACCATGGTCAACATGGGTGCCATGGCGAGTGATGGTCACCATGAGCATTAACTTTAATATTGTTCCCAATGTGAAAAACAACAACTAATGTTGCATTGTGATTATAAAATAAGAAACATCATAGTGTGAAGAATAACAAATAAAGTTGTAAGGTGACCAACAACAAAGAATGTTGCAATTAGAGAAAATAATGGTGTCAAATGTGATGAGTAAGAAACAATGTTATAAGTTGAAAAACAAGAAATGATATCGCAACATGATTAAGAACAAACAATATCATAATGTGACAACCATATTAATAAACCATAACCAACCATAATCAGCCAAGTTTACTATATTGACATAGGTTTACTAGGTTTGTTAGGTTGATGTAGGTTTACATGGTTGATCTAGGTTTACTAGGCTGAATTAGGTTTACTACGTTAATCTATGTTTATTATGTCAACCATAGTCAACCATGCTCAACCATTTACAAGTAGGTTTTCTAGGTTGACCTTAGTTTACTAGGTTTACCAAGCTGACCTAGGGGTATTAGGTTGACATAGGTTTACTAGATTTACCTAATTTTACAAGGTTTAATAGGTTTACTATGTTAACGTAGCATTAATTGGTTTAATAGGTTGACTTAGGTTTAATAGGTTAACTAGATTTACGTAGACTCACAAAATTTTACTAGGTTTACTATGTTGGCCTATTTTTACTATGCTTACTAGGTTGACTAAGTTTAGTAGATTTACTAGGTTTACTCATTTGGCCTTGGCTTACTTTGTTCACATAGGTTTACTTCGCTTATTAGCTTTACTAGGTTGACCAAGTTTTACTTTGTTTACTATGTTACCTAGTTTTACTATATTTATTAGGTTGACCAAATTTTACTATGTTTACTAGATTTCTTAGGATGACCTAGATTTACTAGGTTTATTAGGTTGACCTAAGTTTATGAGGTTGACTTATTTTAACTATCGTGACATATGGTTTACTAAGTCGACCTATGGTTTATTAGGTTTAATAGGTTTATTTATGTTTACAATATTTACTAGGTCAATGATAGTCAACCATGGTGTAAACTATTAAAACATAGTCAACAAGGTTGATGTAGGTTTACTAGGTTAACCTAAGTTTATTAGTTTTACTATGTTTAGTAATTCAACCATAGTAAAAAATAGTCACCATGGTTGACTTTGGTAAAACTTTGTCTGCCATTGTCAATTATGGGTAACCATGGTCAACCATGATGAACCATAGTTAATCGTAATATATAATGGTCAACTATAGTTAGATATGGAAAATTATAGTCATCCATAGTAAAACATATGTTAAAAATAATAAACCCTCTCCAACCATAACTTTAACATAGTTTTCATAGTCAACCATAGCCTACTAATCCTCCCCTTGAATGGCATTCATCCACTAGCACATTCGCATTATTAAAGTGGTTAAAACACAATGATCAATGTTATTTTCCACCTTCCATACTCGTGTCAATAGCATTAAGAGTTAGAGAATGATGCCTAACGACATATTTCAACCACTTTATTAATGTGGTTGTGCTAGTAGTAAAAGTGAAGAATGACATCTATCCACATCATTTCCAACTTCCATCATCACCAATAAAAAGTGGAAAATGATACAAATTTTTGTATATAAACAATGTTTACCAACGTGTTTGTGCTAGTTGATGGTGGGCATGCTT
>APFE031164791.1:0-12556 GCA_000404065.3 Pinus taeda | reverse complement strand
ACAGCTGACCATAGTCACACTGTGTTTCACTTACATCTAAGTAATTTATAACTGTCAGATACTCTCTCCCGTACTATCTTTCGTTCTGTACAACTATTGCTTATATCCTGCCTACTAACTGTAGCTACAATCTAACTGACAGTAACAAATACATTTACAATTTGCACAGATAATCATGGAGACATAAGGGTCTGTTATTTACCTGGTCTTCACTGACACGGTGAGTCTGGAATCAGTCTCTTGTCTAAATCTCTGTGTAAAGCTTGATATCCTCCCAACCGTGAGACCAGTCTCTCAAGACCTGAGTCTCCCCCCCAAGCTTCTTCTTACCGGATCACTATCCTCAGTAAGCCAGCACTGTGTGCTTGACTATCTGGTCCTTACCAGACTTACTCCCAAACATGGTTCTTTCTTTCCTGTTTTCCTTCTCTGTCTGTCTCTACAGCATAGAGAGAAACTATTCACCCCTTTTCTTTTTCCTGGAAATATTTCCAGTTAAGGAAGGTGGTTATTTTCAGTTCCATTAACTGTTTTCCCTTTTGGGAAGCTCAATGCTCTTTTGAGTAATTCTTTAAACATTACTTTAATGCATAATTCCAAACAACAGATTACTCTTTAAAAGAAAATAAATTCTCAATGTCATTCAGTTTTTACTGCAGTAAACTTTTAAATAATTACATTTACGGGGTCATCACATCTCCCCCTCCTGAGATTGGACATCGTCCCGATGTCTAGTGTCTCAAAACAGTTCCGGATAGGCTTTCCGAAACAGCTCTTCGTCCTCCCAAGTGGCCTCTTTAGGCCCATAGTGCTGCCACTGCACTTTAATTTGGGTAATAACCCGCTTCCGCAACTGCACTTCTCTCCTGTCGAGAATGCTCAGCGGTTCGACCAGGACCTCTCCTTCCGGTTCGACCTGCAATCAATAAAAATATCAGTCTTTTGTTCCAATCATTTTTTTTTAATAGTTCAACTAACAACAGTCCTTACCCTTATATTATGCTACTTGATCACATGCTTAGGGTCATAAACATACTTCTTAAGCATGGATACATGGAAAACATTATGAATTCTAATGTGGCTTGGTAAGGCTAGCTGATAAGCTACTGGCCCAATCCTTGCTAAGACCTGAAAAGGTCCGAAGTAGCGGGGTGCAAGTTTAGCACAACTGCTCCACTGCAGAGTGCTTTTCCTGGCCTGAATTCTGATGTAAACGTGATCGCCCACTTGGTACTCTTTGAACCTTCTTTTTCGATCTACAAAATTTTTCTGCCGACCTTGAGCGGCCTTCAGGTTGGCTCGTAACTTCTTGACCATGTCCTCCATCTCCTGGAGCATTTCTGGTCCCAATTTTAATTTGTCCTCCGGGCCACTCCAATTTGAGGGTGTCCGACATTTTCATCCATACAGGACTTCGAATGGAGACATCTGAATCGATGTGTGATATCCATTGTTGTAAGCGAATTCTACCAGGTGCAAATAGTCCTCCCATTGTATCGGTTTCTGCATGACACATGCCCTCAACATATTTTCCACCATCTGATTTACTCTCTCCGTCTGTCCATCAGTCTAAGGGTGATAAGTTGTGCTAAAACTCAGCTGTGTACCCAATTATGCAAATAGCGCCCTCTAGAAAGCGGATGTAAACTTTACATCTCGATCTGATATTATAGTCTTTGGGAGTCCATGAAGTCTGAACACATTTTGCATGAAGATGTGTGTAATTTGCACTGCCCTGTAGGTGGATTGTACTGGTATGAAATGTGCTGCTTTGCTTAACTTATCAACCACCACCATAATAGAGTCATTGTTTCTTTTTGTTTTTGGTAGCCCCGTTATGAAATCCATTGATATAATTTCCCATTTCCATTCTGGAATGGGCATGGGTTGCAATAATCCAGCCGGATGCTGATGCTCCGTCTTGATCTGCTGACACTCCAAACACCGCGCTAAATATTCAGCCACATGCTTTTTCATTCCCGGCCAGTAATACTCCTTCCGAAGTGCAGTCAGCATTTTCTGGTACCCGGGATGGCCAGCGTAATGACTGGTATGAAACTCATTCAAGATTAAGTTTTTGAGGTTGTTGTCATTTGGTACAACTAATCTTTTTCTGTAAAGCAGCATTCCATCCTTGTTGATCTCATATTCCTGCGGACTTTCCTTGCTGGAAAGTGGCACTTGTTGCTTCAACTGTTGGTATTCAGCATTTTGGCTTGCTGCTGTTTTCATCATTTCCTACAAGGAATTTTCCCACTTACTGAAGGTAATTTCATATAAACAATGTACCTTCGACTTAGAGCGTCGGCTACACGATTTTCCTTTCCTTTCAGATGCTTGATGTCAAAATCGAACCCACTTAAGAAATCTGCCCAACGGGCTTGTCTTGCATTTAGTGTGGGTTGACTAAAGTAATTTGTTAAGCTATGATGATCTGTTAATAACAAAAATTTCCTTCCTAGAAGGTAGTGTCGCCACATCTTAAGCGCATGTATGACAGCTGCCAACTCCAAATCATAAGCAGAATACTTCTGCTCATGTTCTTTCAATTTTCTTGATTCATAGGCTATTACTCTCCCTTCTTGCATCAGCACACCTCCGACGCCTTCTCCACTTGCATCGGTACATACCACATAGTCTTTGTTCGGATCAGCTATACTTAAAACAGGAGCAGATGTGAGTAACTACTTAAGCTTCTCAAAACTTTGTTGACATTCAGAACTCCATTTGAATGATCTTCCTTTCTTTTGCAAAGACGTGATGGGATATGCCACCCTTGAAAAACCTTCCACGAATCTTCTGTAGTATCCAGCCAATCCCATGAAGGATCCGATATCCGCCACATCTTTTGGCACAGGCCATTCCAATATGGTTTTTATTTTCTTAGGATCCACAACAATCCCTTCCTTTGAAATCACATGACCCAAATATTGGATTTCCTCTTTATAGAAATCACATTTGCTGAGCTTAGCATACAACTGATGTTCCCGCAAAGTTTGCAGTACCATCCGAAGATGTTCCTCATGCTCCTCCCTAGAGCGAGAATAGATCAAAATATCATCAATGAATATTAGTACAAATTTGTCTAAAAATTGATGGAATACGTTGTTCATCAAACACATGAACGTGGCGAGTGCATTAGTCAACCCAAAAGGTAGCACTACAAATTCATAGTGCCCATACCGGGTCCTGAAAGCTGTTTTAGCGATATCTTCATCTTTAATTCTGATATGATGGTATCCAGATCGCAGATCGATTTTAGAAAATACTTTCGCTCCCTTGACTTGATCAAAAAGCTCATCGATCCGCGGTAAAGGGTAATTATTTTTAATTGTGGGCTTGTTTAGTTGCCGGTAATCAATACACATTCTAAGAGTTCCATCCTTCTTTTAGACGAATAACACCGGAGCTCCCCATGGAGATACACTAGGGCGGATATAATTCTTATCCAGCAATTCTTGCAGTTGCATTTTCAATTCAGTCAACTCTGGTACACTCATCCTATAAGGTGTCCGCGAAACTGGAGCAGCTCCTGGTATTAACTCAATGGTGAAGTCTATGTCCCTCTTAGGAGGTAATCCAGGAATTTCCTCTGGAAATACATCCGCGAACTCTTTTATCACCGGGAGGTGTTCTAGTGGGTTTTCCTTATTCTTAGTTTCTGCATATCCCACCTGAATAGCATACACTTGGCATCTATTCCGGATGCATTTTGCCAGCTGAGATGCAGTGATTGGTCGGATCTGCACGGGTCGTTTAATTCCCTGCATATCTTGTTCTATTCCAGCTTCATCCCTGTACCGTATAACCTTTGTTTTGCAGTTCACTAAAGCCCAATGCTTTTCTAGCCAGTCCATCCCAATTAGGACATCATAGGACCCGAGGTGGGAAGCACGTTCAGGTCTGCCACTACTAGCTGTCCTGCTATCACTATAGGACAGCTTTTGACCTTTGCCATTGCTCGTCTTTTGGTCCCTGTAGCTAACTGTACCAGCCAAGGATTCCTGAATTTTTCAGGCTGCAATTTACACTGTTCAACTATCTTGGGACTAATATAACTTAAAGTAGCTCCAGGATCAATTAGAACAGAGATGGAGAGGTTAAAAATTTTACCTTCAAACTCTACCATGGTGGGCTGATATTCTACCTGGCGGTCGTCCAAAGCTGTGTTAATTCTTGGCATACTCCGTCCCACGTCACCCACGGTTGATGCCTCATGAATCTGGGATATCTGGTCAGTTCCCTTCCTTTGCGGACAATTCTTGACATGGTGCGGTCCACCACAGCCCCAGCACTGCACTAGAGGTCTGTTTGATCCCTCAGTATCCATCTTGGCGGGTGGTTCACTCATTCTGGTTTCACCGATGGACTTGGCCCTGAATGCACTCCTTGGTGCTGCTCTATTGTTTTGGTTCTTGTTGCTACCTTTGATTCCACTGCTTCGACTTCCTTTATTATTTCCAACAGCTTTACTGTTCTTTTTCTCATTCCATTTCCTGTTGGTACTGTCCCCTTTCTACTTACTCTGCTGATAGCAGATTCTGGCTTTGCGAATCGCTTCATCCATTGATTTAGGATTGTCAAATTCAATCCTTTCCCTCATATACATGGGTAAGCCGCTAACAAACCGCTGGACCTTGGCTTTTTCTTCTTTAAGGTAGGGTACATAGTGAAGCAAAGATGTGAAACAATTGATGAACTCATCCATGGTCTGTTGTCCCAATCGCAGATCATGGAATTCCTTTGCCTTCTCATCATAAAACCGTTCCGTCAAGTATCTCTCCTTGAAATATTTCTGGAATTTTTCCCAGGTTATGGTTCATTCAGTTACCCCTTTAACAATTTTTACCTCCTCCCACCACAGTGTCGCCTTCCCTTGTAACTGGAAGATGGCCAATCGTGCCTTCAAGTTATGGTCATATTCATATAGCTGAAAGTATTTATTCATGTTGATTAGCCATGCTTCAACTGCTTCCTCTTGTTCCCCATCATAGTGTGGGGGTTTAATCTTTCGAAATTCCCCTTGCAATTCCACCTTTTGACGCTTTGAGGTCTGCTATTCTGAGGCATTAGCAGATTGGTCCTCTTCTTCTTCAGGGATTTCAGATTCTGCGTGATAGCGTTCTTCCTCTGTTATTCTTTGCTGTTCTGTGCTGGGGTTAGCTAGTGGCGGGTTCTGTTTGTCAGACAGACTTTTTAATATCCTCTCCTGCTCCATTGTCAATTGTGCATTATCTGCCCGGAGCCGAGCCATTTCATTTTTCAGTTCTTGAACGGTTTCTAGTGTGGCCAGATTCGTGCTGCGGGTCTCCTCACCCAGCTGCACCCATAACTCCGCATTGTCTCCAAAATTTGCTGCAGGCCCCAAATTGGCTGCAGGCCTGTGCTGTGCGCCGCCAGACCCCCTGCATGCTAACTATCACTTATGATACCTTTGTTGCTCTTTTCCTTCTTCTTGACTAGCCTGGTCTGGTCATGAAACATATAATATTGTGAGCTACCTGCACATTTTGTTTTTTTCCAAAAGATTGTTAATGTCATTATGATCTTCTCATCTTTTGATATTTATTCACATCCCAGAGGCCCCAGTATGGATAATCTGGGCTCTAATACCAATTTGTCACATACCCATAAGCTTATATCTATACACATAAATTTTTTTATTTTTATTTTACATATATATATATTTCAATAGTACCTACGTAGATATGCATCTGCACTTTATTAACTTAGGTATGTATCTGCACTTTATTAAATATATGTAACCTTAGTTAGCTGCCACCGTCGAGTACCCAGCCTAACCTAAGGGCGATATAATTATGGTGGCAAGTAGTTTTATTAACCTATGTAATATTCCATGCACCGATGGTCTAATGTTAACATTGCTACGATGGCATACTTTACCCTTCGAGCAATTCAAAGTTGTTTTGACTTTGTTAGTTGGCACCTCTAGCGTTGGACATATGGCAGCAACGTTAAGTTCTACTGTCCGGATCACGTGACAGTGGTATGGTCACTGAACCTGGACTTTCCCGCGCCTTCCTCCTTGGTAGCATCGCCTCCATCAATGGTGTACATTTGCTGTCTGAGATCAAGGGCCAACACCGTGCCACGCCTCCTCCACCGGCAGGTAAGGTATATACACGTTTTCCTCCGGTTTATTCATGATTCTTCCTCTGCTCAGCGATCTCCAGCTCTCTCTGCTCTCCACCGCAAGGGTTTACTCTGCCATTCCGCTCTGAGGCCACCGCAACTTCGGGTTCTTACTTCATTACAGAAGGGTTTCTCCACATGGATTCTCAGTCCTGACCTAGCCAGGTAAATGCACACCAGCTTAATGATTTTATTTCGATTTGGTGTTTACAGGTTATGAAATTTGTTTAACGTTTGCTCTTTTGCTTGCCAGGTGTGAACGACATCTCCCACTTCTGTGGATCTGGAAGAGCCCCTCCAAATGAGGACCGCCGAGCTACACAGGTATTTATCTGGTCATCAGGGTTTTGTTTTTTGGTTGATGCATCCTTATCTCTCTCGGATTGCCAGAGGGTTTACTCTGGTTTTTAGGATGAGACCCCAACCTGATAACATCTGGTTGGCCGCAGGTTATATCAAAACCCTGGTCTCGATCCGATTACATGGTCTTGAGATATTGTCGGCACCATTTCGCTTGTAATGATTTGGGTTTCTACCCTGACTTCCGTAGCTATAGGTTTTGCCTGGTCTTATTTAAACTGATGTATAATTTTGTGAACATACTGGTGGCTACGGCCGTGAATTTAAATATTGGGAAATCTGGTTTACCAAACTGTGAACTTGTTTGATTCGCGGCCTATGGGTTTTTCATACATATGTATATATTTACCACAATTATTACGCCATTGTTTTTTTTATGATACTGGTTGAAATGTTGCCCTTTTGTAACACATAGGATTTGATGGTTAACCGAATGCGTATGTCTATTCTTGTTTAAAATCTTGATTAAAATCTTGTTTGCTCGGGCCACACCCGCATGTATTTTGGCAATGCATCCTTCAAGGGTTTGTACATATGTTCGCTGTTGGCTCATGCATACTGTTGGCAGAGCGATCGCACTTGCATCTAACCCCTGTAGATGTATGGGCGACATGCTAATGATTCTTTAACTTGGAACCATTCTTTTGGGTACAAAACAGGGTTTGTCAAATGTTTCTATTGGCTGCGTTATGGGATATGCCATGGTTCTTATTATTCTGTCTTTGTTTTTCTACAGATACCATTCAACAGTCTTTAAATGTTACCGACTTCATGCTCTGTCTTTTGAGCTCTATAGTACTCTGTACATATATTTTCTTTCATGCAGAAATACATATACTTCTTGTTTATACAGATAACTGTAATCATTTTGTAATTTGGTTTATAGTTTTGCTATCTAAGCTTGTACAGCTGACCATAGTCACACTGTGTTTCACTTACATCTAAGTAATTTATAATTGTCAGATACTCTCTCTCGTACTATCTTTCGTTCTGTACAGCTATTGCTTATATCCTGCCTACTAACTGTAGCTACAATCTAACTAACAGTAACAGATACATTTACAATTTACACAGATAATCATGGAGACATAAGGGTCCGTTACTTACCTGGTCTTCACTGACACGGTGAGTCTGGAATCAGTCTCCTATCTAAATCTCTGTGTAAAGCTTGATATCCTCCCAACCGTGAGACCAGTCTCTCAAGACCTGAGTCTCCCCCCAAGCTTCTGCTTAGCGGATCACTATCCTCAGTAAGCCAGCACTGTGTGCTTGACTATCTGGTCCTTACCAGACTTAGTCCCAACAAGGTTCTTTCTTTCCTGTTTCCTTCTCTGTCCGTCTCTACAGCACAGAGAGAAACTATTCACCCCTTTTCTTTTTCCTTGGAAATATTTCCAGTTAAGGAAGGTGGTTATTTTCAGTTCCATTAACTGTTTTCCCTTTTGGGAAGCTCAATGCTCTTTTGAGTAATTCTTTAAACATTACTTTAATGCATAATTCCAAACAACAGATTACTCTTTAAAAGAAAATAAATTCTCAATGTCATTCAGTTTTTACTGCAGTAAACTTTTAAATAATTACATTTACCGGGTCATCACAGGATTCCAATAAATTGCTGCTGGATTTTGACCTGAAAAATCCGCCGGAAATGCTTTCAAAAAGTCTCATTATAGACAACTGCATATATTTATATTTAACTTTTATATATGGTTGGATATGAAATATTTTTTTTTCATTAATAATGTTAATATCTATTTTATAGATATTAATCTATCAATATTAGTATAATTTATAATTTAGATAAGGTAAAGACAAGGTAAAGACATTTTTTTAGAGTAAGAACACTTATGAATTTGTTTTTGAAAGTTTTGAATCTGGCATTAAAAAAAAAAATCACTATTTTTAATATTAATTTCATATATTTTATTACATTTAATATGTTGAGATTTTTATTGATAATGTATTATTTGATAATTCATATACAATGTTGTATGAAAGTTAACTCTTTGTAATTTTGGCAATTTAAATAATATCTATAAAAATCAGTAAAAATCAATCTTAATTATAGATCAATACACATATTAAACTAATTTCTTTCATTATTAATATACTTCTAAGTACAAGTGAATATTAATTTATATTAAAATATTTTATTTATAATTTATTAAATATTTTATCTATTAACTTAATCTAGTTTTTCTTTACCAACATTAAAATAATTCTTGTAACATTTTTTCTCTTATTTTTTCTTTATTACATATATGAAATTAATATTATGTGTTAAATATTTTTGAAAAATATAAATTTCTTACCCACATTATTTTTTAACCTCAAAATACTTTCTATGAACTTATATTAAATCATATTACAACATAAAAACAGAATCACCAAAAAAATATTTATAACAATTTATTTATAATTCATAATACTCACATTATTCTATTAAACTAACAATTTTAAAATATAATATTTGATTTTAACTCTATCATATCAATGATTAAATAGAATTAAAACATTACTATCAATCACTTTTCTATTTTTTTCCTGTATTCAGACCCAGCCAAAAGCGACGACCAATAATATTTGTCGTTCATTAACATAAATGTTTAAAAAAATTCATTCGATGACTGCGAGGTTCTGGAATTGTAAACCACAGAAAGGGAAATTTGGATAACTGTCAAGTTAACGTCGTAAATAAAATTTAAAAGTAGATATGTGGGAAAAGGTGGGCATGGTTTCGAAACTGGCGCCTACCTTTTACAAAAACCGTCTTCTCTACAGTACGAAAAACAATCACCAAATGAAAAACCGGCGAAATGGATTGCATATCTGACACCCGCCGCTAGAATTAATTATATGTTGGTGGTTTGGGCATATACACTGTTGCCTTCCCTACCTCCTGGCTTTGTGGATAACCTACACACTTACATAAATACACAGCTAAGTCTCGAGTGCAATACCAGTCTGCAACTTCGCAATCGTTATTGGTGTTCGTTTTGTCTGCTCTACAAGTCCAAAAAATTTTAAAGCAAGAAAGAAAGATGAGTTCTATTTCAAAGAGGGCTTCTTGTATGGCGATCGTGGCAGCCATTGAGGGTTTCAGAATCTTCAGAGATCAGCGGGCCTTCAATTTCAAGAATCTACTAATAACGCCCAAGTTATTCTCTATTTCTCCTCATACGTGTGGTATTGCTTCTGCCACTGCTGTCGGCGCTGCTGCCGTTGCCCAGAAATCTGCTACTGTTTCTTCTGCCTCTGAAACGGATCTGAATCCCCATCTTCAAGAAGCAGCAGCAAAATCAAGGAAAGCAGAATTAAAAGATGATTCATTGAGATGTATGATGTATCTGAGCTGTTGGGCTCCAAGCTGAAATTGAAATACGATTCAATTCGGTCTCAAGAGAGAGGAATCGGGAGGCATCGATCACCTGCTGGTGCTGCAGCAGCATGGCCGTCTAACCGCCGGCATATAAATTGTAAATTATGGATGTATTTTGTAAATTAATGAATCAATTGCAATTATTATATGGGTTCAACGGGGACAGAAATTTTGGTGATAAGGGTTATGGCCTCTTTTTATCTCAATATCTCGTCTGCAAGTGTGATTTCGTTTTATTTCAGTGTTAAACTGCATTGGCAATTGACAGAGTTCTGTAACCATCATAGTATCCCAAAACCTGCTAATCGTTCTCTTCCTTTGAACTTCAACAGTGTAGCAATCCCCGTGCTGGTAAGCAAGACTGTCTTTTGATCCTACCACTAATATTGTTTTCTAGGTTTCGATTTCTACCCAAGTGAATCAACTTTTCTTGAACCACACTGCAAGCAAATTGCAAGAATAATTGCAACTACAGAAATTCGAGCCATGTGCACTAACGAAAATTCGAGAAATTAAACGCAGGGAAAAGGCCACTTTACTAACTCGAATCGAAAGACCGTCGAAATTCAAATGTACTGCTTATTAAACACACGTAAAACGTTCCACTTACAGGAATTCAAACTAAGTATGACATTTAATAATTTTGGAAAATAAATATAGGTGTTCGATAAAGGTATGTAATTTTATAGGGTCAATTTGCTTAGCTTTTTTTTTGTAGATAGGAAAACCTATCATAATTTAGTTGTGAAATTAGTTGTTAGGATAGCTATCTTGCAGGTTGATTTATTATTGTTATTCAAGGAAAACTAGGTCACCTAGAATAACTCACTGGTGGTCTATAAAAAACAAGCTTTCACTCTTGTGGGATACCTCTAAGTCCTGGTTCGGTTACGTCCAAACCAAACAATTTTAGGGCATTCTTGACCTCACTTCAACCAACTTAGTTATTGCATTGAGAGTAACCATTTCCATTTATACCTGGGAAAAAAAGAAAAAAACAATTTGCATTTATAAATATAGTTTAGTTGGATGCATTTAAAGTAATAAAAAAATATGGATACATTTAAGGTCGCCTCAACTAACTTGGTTATTATTACATTGAGAGTAACCATTTCCATTTATCCTTGGCAAAAAAATTGCATTTATAAATATACTTTAGTTGGATGTATTTAAAATAATAAAGGCTGTATAGATACATTTACAATATAAAATTATTACAATGATATTCAATAATTTCAAAAATATTTACAATGTAATTTAGTTTTAAATACATAGGAATGTAAATTTATAAACGTTATTTACCAATTGTAATTCAATTTTAAATAAATAGAATAAATTTATATGTTTAGTAGTTAAATTAATTGAAAAAATAATTTGACAAAATAAAATGAAATAATATAATAATTATTCTATATTATTTTAATATTTCATTATTAGGATTAATTCATAACTAATTTTTATAGGTCACTTGTCGTAGGGTGAGTTCACTGCAAGGGTTTGTGTAACTTGGGTTTGAAGAAATCTAATTTCCAAGTTGTTTAAAGGTATCCATTTTTTTTGGGAGATTTTTCACTTAAAATATTCCAAACTGATACTGATGGGGAGCAATGAATGATTCGGGGGAGAGGGTGAAATCCCCTCCTATAAAAATGTAGTGACATACAGGAACCCAACAATAGAACTCGGGGACCTTTGGAAACCCGAGAGGCAATGGTAATAAGTGGGATAACCCTCTTGGGGCTTAGTGGATATCTCAACTCAAAGGTCAATGTCTGCCTAAAGCAGTGGTCAACCCCATATTTGTGATCCCGCCAAACGAGCTGAAAGGACACTGCAGACATATAAAGGACCATGCTCTCATATGCAAGTTTATAGGAGGTTGGCTTACACAGAGGGATTTAGTGAATTGGAAACCAAAGGAAGAAATAGAGGTGAAGTTGGGAGCTAAGGGGTTTTTCACGATAATTTTCTCAAACCTAGAGGACAAAACTAGATATTTTATGGAGGCCCCTATTTCCTTAATAATGTGGCCCTGTACATGAGGCATTGTGAGTAATATTTCAACCTTGAAAAAGAAGAATACTTGGTAGCCCCAGTCTAGGTATGCTTGTATTCCCTTCCAGCTGACTCTAGGACCCTGAAATTTTAGAAGGCATTGGGAATGCCATAGCGAATTTTGTGAAGATTACAAATACCACTTGAGGGTCCAACCACTGGATTACAAGCATGTACCATTTAGGTGCCGAAGGTGTCATGAACATGGACACCTATTCAAAGGTTTCCCTCTTAGCAAAAGTGAGATGCAAGAGGAAGGAACGCGGGGAACTTCAAATGGCTTCCATAAGGTAGTGAACAAAAGGAGGAATCTTAAGATGCATTAACCACCTAGAGAACAATATAAAAACACCAAGGAAAATGGCTTTGCTGTGTTGGAGGATGTTGAGGAGGATTTAGTCTTATCAAACAATCTTATGATTGCGGAGACAACGATGGAGCCTCCGCAAGTTAAATCTACCCCAAATCGAAAAACCCCTAAGTACTCAATGAAGGTGGTGGGAAAGCAAGGGAAACCTAGGACAATAGAAGTGATTTTATCGATGGAATACAATGTTGAAACCCTAAGCTCGAAGGAATAGTTCATAGAAAATTTAATTCAAGGATGGG
>APFE031164780.1:47573-70060 GCA_000404065.3 Pinus taeda | reverse complement strand
GGTTCTTCACCTATATCACCGACAGATGCAACACTACCAGTAAGCTCGGAAACCCCAACAGCTTCAGGATCGTAGCCTGTTTCTAGACTTTGGTAATTTGGGTGGACTACCAATGAAGACTCTCCTTCTTCTGGTGGACTTACTCTACTTCCGCCAGGAGTTACAAGGATTTTCAATCCTTCATAATGAGGTCGGTCCTCTTCAGGAGGTGCACCCCGTGCTCTACGGGATCGCCTCAATAAATCGGCCAGACTAACAACTTCAGGGGACTCGCCCCGAAGTCTACGGGAGCGTCTCGGTGATTCAGCCACAGCTAAAGATTTTTAACTACTACACACGAAATCAAAGTAAAATCTCAAGAAAAACACCTAAAGTCGCTAAAGAACCAATCAATTTCGAAACACACGCCTAAAGAATCTAGGGCGTCAAACCAAACACAAACAGTAGCTTCCGGACCAAAAACACTAGTTGGTGATGAAATCCAACCTCGTAGGATTCAGTACAGAAATAGCGGGTGGAACAGTTACCCCGGCAACCTGCTTAATGAATAGACTGGACCAAGTTCCTCCACTTTAACCGTCTCGAGTGAAGTGAACCCCCCAGAAAATCCAAGTGAGTCTAGCCGACGTCTGCTCCAGGTACAGTGGGATCTTCCCACCACCGTCACCTTGGGTAGAATCTTAAGATAATGGTCACTAAGGTCACCAACAGCAACAAATACACCTGGGGGAACAGTCTACACTCCGACAGCACGCAAGGGCAGAGTATCAAGCTCAATCCCTTACCGGCTCCTTGACAATGGTCAATCCAAGGTTTACTGATAAGTGATCCCCTGGCTCCTCAATTTGAGGTTTACCGTTTGTAATACGTGCGTGTCTAGCGTTGTTCCCAACGAGGGAGGATTGATCCCCTCACTGGTTCGGACACGAGCTCGTGCTTCTCCTTTAAGAGGAGCTTTCCCAGAGTATAAATGCAACAGCTGGATTTATCCTATCACAAGATAAGCTACTTGTTTGGTTTTATAGTCTTGGAGAGTTAATTACTCACCTACTCCAAGACACTAGCCTGATCTATATTGGTGCTTCAGAGCCCTAGTAAAAGAAAAGTTCTAAGATAATTTTACTTTAAGCGTTAATTTTATGGCTTTTCTTTAAGACAAAGGTAGTGGAGATGAAACTGATGGTGTGTAGACTCGACTCAAATCCACTAAAAAGATGCACATAGGATGATTTACACTACTTTTCTTTTTCAATGAATTCCCTAGCTAAGAGAGTTAGAGAATGAAAACTTTTGATAAAAGAAACTTTCTTAATAGACAATCAAAGAAACAATCTCTTTACCTTTTCCAAGCACACAACACATGACCACTCATTACTTGCATGAAAATTCCTTTCTCTTTCAAAAACTTCAAATGATACTTAAAACAAACTTTGCAAAGGAGATGTTTTTGTATTTTTCCTATTTAATAAAGCATATAAAACTATTTTAACAAAAGCAAATTTCAAAATTTATAAAAATCTATGAAAAACTCACTCAAAAGCAAATCAAAAGGAAATTTACCTAAAAGCAAATATAAAGAGGCAAAAGCCTACTAAGATGATTCCAAGTTGTTTTACTCGGTAACAATCAAACCAAGGACCAGTTCATGCAGAATCATAAACCAGTCAAAAACAAAAATCAAATTCTTTTGTTCTTTTCTTAAGAATGAAATTCACAACTTCAATCAACAAGCTACTTTGAAATTCCGCAAAGAGACAACACAAAGGTAGGTTGCTCACACAGGTAGACTTTATGACAGGTCCGACTCCTAAGAAGACTGACAAAACCAGAGAGATCCAAGGTTTCACAACTTCTAAAGTCAAAGTCACTACAGGACCAATGCAAAAATCAAACCCTAAGGCTAGAACTTCTATGAATTTCACTAAAACTCTTGACGCTAACGAAACAAGTTCAGGTGAAGATCTCTGACAGATAACCAGTGGATCTGGGCAGTAAAAACTAATGAAAGACAAAATCTAAGGGAAAAAATGGAAAAAATGGAAAATTCTCAATTTTTGACAGGGTACGCAGGCAGCCTGTTTGCACAGGTGCGTGCACGCTCTGTGTACAAAGCTGCAGTGCGTACAGGTACGCACTGTGCTCAACTCAGAGGGTGCGTACTACTGAAAAATTAAGAAAAACTAAAATATAACTTAACTCTAAGCTAGCCCACCCAAATACACAGTCAAACAGCCAAAAACCAAAAACAAAATGACTCTTTTCATATCAAAGTGTCATACAAAGGAAAAAGCATTCACATTAATGGAGTCCCCAGCGGAGTCGCCAATTTGTCATGCGGAAAGAGTTAATCTTGCGGACAAAACCAACCTCCCTAGAAGCCTAAGACTTTCTAGTGACAAACAAGACAATTAAGAGCAATCCTTCTCTAAACATGCATTTATCATACAAGAAACCAAGTGTTTAGATCCTACCTGTAGTCCAACGTTGTTGTAGTAGTCCAGCCTCATCGATCCGAATGAGCTCCTCCTTCACTTCGAAACCTGCATTCACTAACAATCAAACGATTACATAGCACCTGAATATCTCATAAAATAAAACATATTCAACATACAGACCAAGGAGTATATGAAACAACTCATTAATAACAAATTGTTGAGAAGAATGGACTTATTTGTATTAATAGGAAACAAAAGAAACCATTACAACCTGAGCCTTGGTGTTGTGCAAGTTCCTCCCAGGGTCCAGCAAGAGTTTTCCTTTACTTTGATAAGCTCACCCACTTCCAAATGAAACAAGAAAGGATGGGAATCTCTCCTCACAAGCTTCTACAAGGAAGTCCTAATTCCAACAGCATCTACCCTTTGGAATGTTCAGCTTTCAACCTCCCCTCCTCTGGCCCAATGCCTGTATTTATAATGTTCTAGAGGAAGTTAATCAGGTCCAACATCAATGGATACTCCCTCTTTTGGATGGGGTAGCTCCTCTCTTGATGGGATAAGTTCCTCTATCATAGGGATGCATGAACCATCTGGAGGCGCTCAATACACGTCAAACAATCTTCTAGAATGCTCTAGAAATGACCACAAGTAACTTTTTTAAGATGAAACTCACGCCTTTTGACCTTCACAGGAGTACGCACCCATCCCTTGACTTACAGAGCGTACAAGTACGCAGGTAAAATGAGCTTGGGATGTGTACACGCAGGCAAGGTAGAGAGAACCTGTGTACTCAGAGATAAACATGTTTTTAAATGACTTTCTCTCTTTCTTGAAGTTTGACATGGAGAGCAGAGGTATAAGGCTTGCCAAGGAGGATAGTATGACTGTTGATGGAGCCATACTAACTGCAGATAGTCATGGCGACAAATTTTAGTGTAACACTTTGCTCTCTTTAGTCACAATTCGACAAGCAGGACATCAGGGGATTATGGAAGATGCTTTAGTCAAGATTAATTCAAACAAACAGAAATTGAAAATTATCATGACAGGTTATGAATATGGAAAACTATTACAGATGAAAGGGACAGTTATTCCAAGGCATTTTGATTTTGCAGGGGTAGTGATTACAGGTATTTCACCTGTAAGATTATGGCATGTAAGATATGGACATTTAAATTTTGAGAGTCTTTCTCCATTGCAAAAACAAGGAATGGTTAAAGGAATTCCCACTTTCAAAAGGGAAAATGCAAAATGTGAAGCTTGCATTTATGGCAAACAAAGTCGAGAAAGTTTTCAACAAGTTTATGGTGTGCAAATAGATGGCTACAACTAGTTCACAGTGATGTTTTTGGACCACTACAAACTTCCTTTGGTGGTTGCAAATATTTATTACTATTCATTGATGATTTCAGTAGAATGACTTGGGTTTAGTTCTTGAAGAACAAGTCAGAAGAATTTGGGAAGTTTAAAATTTTTCGCCAACTTGTTGAAAATGAAGTCAAAGAAAACATAGGTACTCTGAGGATAGATAATGGGGGAGAATTCACTTCAAATGAATTCAAAACTTATTGCAGTGAAAATGGCATAAGATGACATCTTACTAATGTTTTCACTCCACAGCAAAATCGAGTAGTTGAAAGAATGAATCGCACCTTGTTAGGAATGGAGAGATCCATGTTAACTTTCAAGAGGTTAAGTCCAACATATTGGGCAGAAGCAATACATACAGTTGTCTACTTAAGAAATAGATCTCCAACTACTTCTTTAGACGGAATCACACCTTATGAAGCTTGGTTTGGTTTCAAACCTCAAGTTAAACATCTTAGAGTTTTTGGATCAGTGTGTTATGCCTTAGTTCCGAAAGAAAAGTGAACTAAGCTTGACTCAAGAAGTTTAAAATTCACAGTGATTGGCTATTCTGATGAGAAGAAAGGGTATCGTCTTTTGACCAATGGAAAATTCATTGTGAGCAGGGATGTCATTTTTGATGAAACTGAGAGTAAGAGTGCTGAAGAAATAAAAAATCTTCTTCATAAGTTAGAAACTAAGGGCAGTAAAAGAAATGGAAAAATTCAAAGTCAACCAACTTCACCAAATTGGTATGAACTTGATTTTCCTTCCTCTGAAGATGAGTCATCCAATCCATCTACATCAACAACCTCATCTAGGTCTTCTAGCAGTTCATCTGTATCTCCAAGTAGCAACAGTTCTTCTAACAGTGATTCTCCAGACTCTTCACCTAAACGAAGAACATCAGTTTATATTAATCCTCTTTACAATGATGGAGATTTTACAGAAGCGCAAACAAGTGAGCACCAACTACTGAAATGGGCAGTTCAACTGTTGAAAGATGTAAAGCCTGATGAGAAGAATAAAACAAGCAACAGAAGGGAACATCAAAGTGAAGGAAATTTTTCCTTGTTGGCAAATGATTTTACTGAACCTTCCACATACAAAGAAGTAGTAAAACATAAAGAATGGCAACAGGCTATGGTTGAAGAATATCAAGCAATAATTGGTAACAACACTTGGAAACTTGTTGATTGTCCATCAAATGTTAAACCCATAGGATTCAAATGGGTTTACAGAATTAAGTATAATCAAAAGGGGAACTTGAAAAGTATAAAGCACGACTTGTCACAAAAGGTTTTGCGCAGCAGGAAGGCATTGATTATGAGGATACTTTTGCTCCTACAGCTAAATGGAACACCATTCAATTAACACTTGCATTGGACGCTCAGAAAGGATGGAAAGTTCATCAAATGGATGTGAAAACAGCTTTTCTCAATGGAGATTTACAGGAGGAAGTGTATATGACCCAACCACCAAGTTTTGAAATTGAAGGACAAGAACATAAAGTCTACAAATTGATCAAGGCTTTATATGGATTAAAACAAGCTCCCCGAGCTTGGTATGCAAAGATGGATGAATACCTTAAGAAAGTTGGTTTTTAACGAAGTGAATCTAATGATACTTTGTATGTGCAACAACAGGGAAAATATCTGGTAATTCTTGTTATGTGTGTAGATGATTGATCATTACTGGCAACCATGATTATCATATTGCATGGGTAAAAAAGGAGTTACATGCAGGTTTTAAGATGAAAGATTTGGGATTACTTCACTACTATCTTGGAGTTGAAGTCTTTCAACGTCCACATCATATTTTCATTTCTCAAAGTAAGTATGCAATAGAGGTTCTTCAGTGATTTGGCATGCAGGATTGCAAGCCCATTCTCACCCCCATGGAGCAAAACTTGAAACTTTCAAAATTTGAAAGGGGGGAAAGGTGGACAGTACAACTTACAGACAATTGATTGGCATGTTGATTTATTTGACAAATACTCATCCTAATCTATCTTACGCAGTCAGTATTATTTCATGTTTTATGCAAGAACCACGAGACAGCCACTGAAATGCAGCCAAAAGAGTTCTTTGATACATCCAAGGAACAAAAGATTTTGGTCTTCTTTACACAAAGACTAAAAATTTTATACTTGGTGGATATTCTGATGTTGACTTTGCTGGGAGTATTGATGATTGAGCATCAACATCGGGTTATTTAATGAATATGGGGTCAGTAGCAGTATCTTGGAGTTGTAAGAAGCAAGCTACAGTGGCCACTTCTTCAACAGAAGCAGAGTACATTTTAGCATGGGAAGCAGCATGTGAAATTGTCTGGTTGTGCAGAATTTTGCAGGACTTGGGCATTTCTCCAAAAGAAGCTACATCATTATTCATTGACAGCCAGTCAACCATCAAACTTACTAAGAACCCAGTTTTTCATTCAAAGACAAAGCATGTGGACACCAAGTATCATCATATCAGATCTCTCATTGCCAAAGATGTCCTCAAGCTAGTTTATTGTCCTTCTGAAGATCAGCTCTCCGACATTTTCACGAAACCGCTTGGCAGAATAAAATTTACTAAGTTTAGGGATGAACTTGGTATCTATTGTAATGCACCTTTGGATCATAGGGGGGAATGTTAGATGATCCAAAAATACAATCTTATCATAGGTTATAAAATTAGAATAAAATAAATATTAATTTAAGATATTAAATTAATAATTATTATTCTAGAATGTTTAATTATTTAGAATTAGTATATTGTTGTAACTAGATATGACTCTCCAAATGTGTCGTATCATAGGCTCTATTTTAGGATATTTGTTAGCTAGTTGGTTTGAATAGCATTTATTGTAAATGGACACTTGTTATTTAGTAAGTGATCCATAATTAGAGGAAGTTAGGACATGGAGCTTATAAATAGCTCATTGCAAGAGTGTTTGGATGTTTGGGTGTAAACTCTTACAAAATCAAATTATGTAATTATTTTTTTTGATTAATAAAATTACGTGTTTGAGGACACTTTTGCCATTAAGTAGATAAATACTACTTCAGTCAATCTCTAGTTTAGTTTATATTTTAGGCGTTTGTGCAATCAACCTTGACTATTTTATTGTGTGAATGAGTTTTCTTGAGCTCATTTATGATAGTTGGTGTTAACCCTCTCTAAGAGTTGAAGGCATTTGGTTAACAGCTTGTCATTGTTGAAAGCTTTGAGAACTCTGTTTGAAGTTCCTATTGTTATTTGACCATTTACGTGATGTCAATTTCTTCTGCAAGTGAAGTTTCCTCCTTCACTAAACTCTTCAATGATGACATGAAAGAAGAGTTCATTAAGGTGAAGGACATGGTGTAGATTCTCCTTGAGGATCAAATGGAAAATGTTCAGCTTCGTGCACAATTGTTGGCTATGCAGGAAGAGAAGGAAATAATTCTCCAAATACTACATGACAAGGAGAAACAACTCCTGCAAGCTTAAGAAGCTTTGTCGAAGAAAATACCTGTTCTTCAAGATGTAAATCATGAGGTAAATCATTCATATTTGTCTTCAGCTTCCTCTATTGAAAAGTGTGTTGGTTCTTTTGAAAGGCATACAAGACGTATATGGTCCAAATTGATGTTGAAAATGGGCTATCAAGAAGGCAAAGGTTTGGGCAAGCATGCACAAGGCATTGTTGAGCCTATTTATGTTGTGGAGCGACCCAAGAATGTTGGTCTTGGATATGAGCAGTCTAATGGCGAAGCATTGATCACATGCATTCAAGAATGTGATGCAGATTTGAAGAGAACATTTCTCCCAAGTTCTCAATTGCATCAATGTCATGATGGCAATCTTCCTTACCATTGTTTGAAGCCTTTATTGCAGCAAGAAGATGGTAGACATATAGCTTATGGAAAGCATGCAATTTTAGGTAGGTTTCAAGACAAGAACGATGATGTTAGTTTGCAATTAAAAGGTGGAGCCTCTACTAGTTCATCTCCTCATGGAGGCAAAAAGGATGAACATGAAAAGCAGCACAAGAGGTATAAATCTTCTCATGATCAATTCTATTGTGGTTCTACAAGGCATGATAATTTTACATGCTTTAATGAAAGAAAGATTTCTTGTACATATTGTGGTTGATTTAACGATCATGTTTCAAGATGCTAGATGAGAAAGAAAGCACACAGGAAACAGATGAAGCAAAGACTACCTTCAAAAAAGGTGCATAAGATTTGCACTTTTTGCCAAAAGAGGGGGCATTTTGTCTCTCGTTGTTGGAGTTTACATCTAACCCGTCGTCCCACACACATACAACAAGAGGACAAAAAGATTGGCAAAGGTGAAACCACAGATGCCATTATTGATGTGAAAAGGTAAGTTTCATATGAGGAAGAATTGCAGCAACAAAAATCGCCATGGAAGTGGCTTGGTGAGAAGTGGATGGACTTCTTGACACAGTAAGATGTACTCCTTTTATACATATACACACTTTGATGTATGCATGTTTTTTTATGTTGTTGCAAAATTTCGTCATGGAGGTAAAAGATGAGTATGGTACTCACTATTATTGCAGCAATGTCTTTCATGTCAGCTCTTTGTCACCCACATGTTGTTTTTTGGGTTGATGTACCTATTGGTCTTTGAAAAGAAGAGTTGAAGTTGCACCTGTACATAGAGGTTGTAGGTGTATTTGTCGAACTGTATATAGTTCATTGTACATTATACATGCATATGTGCTTATAAATGTATCTTGTTGTTGGTCGACTAGTGTCACTTGTGAGCACACTTTTTACATTGTCAATTGTGTCACGCAATGCTTATCGACTTGTGTTGATTATGTCGCACCTTGATTATCAACTTGTGTCGATTGTGTTGCATATGTTTTGTTGAGTTGTGTCAGTTGTGTACACACTTGCTACATTTATGGTTGAGTCCATTGTTCAACACATTTGAGGTCAACTTTTCATTGATGATTGTCTTGTTGCACAAGGTACCTTTGGTGTCATTTGGTGCAGAGAACAAAATTGATGCAAAGCAGTGCACAATTCCATGAGCTAGAAAAGCATGCAAGAAAAGAGGCCTTAAATTTCAGCATGGGTCTCTACTTGGTTCATTATGGTTTGCTTACTTTTATTGTTTATGAACAGAACCATTGTACTTCTTTTTTAGAAGCTTTTGTAGCATGTATCCCAAGATTTTGGGATGCGCATTTTCATTACTTTCAGCATGCTACAGCCGATACAAGAATTCTTCTACAGCTACTTCATTTTTGGAAGTTTGTTGTGGGTATTGGCCTAAGTCACCTTCAGTTTTCCTTCTAGAGATAGAGGTGCCATTGATGGGCATAGTGACAGTTGGAAAGCTCACATGTTCTACGGAAGATTTCAGCTCATACATCAGCAAGTGTTATTGTTGGTTTCTACAATTTTCATCTTTTTCTGGCAAGAAAACTTGGTTGGGATTCGACAAGTACTTGGCTTATTTAGCAAAAATTCGCCATGATGATAGTTGGCAAGGTAGGAGATTTTGTTTATCTTTTTGCTCATTTGGTTGAATGGAAGAGAATTTTTTTATTCTCTCATTTGTTGTACAATTCACTTCATAGTTTTTAGTAAGCTTTTGGGGTCCAAAATCCTCTCATTTGGGAGGTGTGATTAGGAGCTCATGTCCCAAGCGTCGAAAAATACTCAAAAATGAAAGTGCTCAGAACTAGTTTGAACCTAAACAATCGGATATATCTCATCCTCCTCATTCCAGCGCCACTAATAATTCAAAAATGGTCTCCGTATGCAGAAGTTATGCCAAAATGAAAATCGCCCAATAACCTTTAATTTTGAATCTTTTTATAAAAAAAAATTGAAATAGTATATTCCAAAGAATCTTCCTTGGAATATTTCAAGCAATATTCTTTATAATATTCTCAAAATATTCCTAAAATATTCCTGGAATATTCCATTCAGGCAACCAATAGGAGGGCGCCACGTGGCAAGCCCAGAGGCTGCTATGTGGCCCCAAGGTGGACATTGGATTGGCATTTAAAATGGTTTGTTGCAAACTGGGTCACAGCCACGACCTACCCAAACATAGTACCAATTCTTACCGTTAGGCCACGAGATGGAACGTAAATGGTAATAAAAAAAAAAAATTATGTTCAAGTCAAGAATCTTCCAGTTAAGAGTTAGGCGCACAATCCAAGGCAGACCAACCACCCATCTGACCACATAATTGTAGTTAGATCTGACATTCATGGCTAAAATGGTGAGAGGTTTGACGATGGTGCCAATTTTTGCTGTCCGGCCATTTTGGCGGACTTAATGACAGCTAACTAAAGTTAACTGGAGTTAAATCAGGGGAAACTGGTAGTTGGAGTAAATGTGCCATAACTTTGGCTAGGAAAGGCCTTTTTAGATGATTTTTTTTTTTTTATTTTGGGTCTCTTCGACATTCTAAATCCATTGGCATGGGTTTCCCAGCCAACAGGGGTCATTTGCAGGTGATTTTTCTTTAGGGAATTTCTAGGAGCCACTAAGGCCATATCAGTTTGGGAGCTGCATTGAGATGTGTGGAGCCATTGAATGTGAAACAAAGGTCATTTATAACTGTATTCTATGCTCTAAGTCCATTTCTACAGTGCATTTCACCTATTTAGGCTTTCTTCTCACTATTTAGCTTCAGGGAAGCTTTTGTTGGCATTATGATACAATTTTTGTCCTTGATGGCAACTCACACAGATGACAGATCATAGTGCAGCAGGTCAGTAGTAAAGAATTGATGAGCAGACTACAAAGAATGAAGAAAGAAAAATATATACGTAGGTTCACAATATACCAAGTTGTGTACACACGCGGGTTCACTATATACCAAGTCGCGTATATACGCAGGTTCGCCATATACCAAGTAGGGTATACACGCAAGTTCACTATATACAAAGGCGTGTATACACATGAGATTGCTGATCAAAAGTCGTGTATGCATATGCACGCACTTTCATTCACGGAAAAGTGTGTACATGTGGGAAAGCTTATTTTTGGGTCCGTGGCATTTAGACCTATGGTTTTGGACCTTGGTATTGTGTCTGAAGTGTTGAACCCATGTATTGGGTCCCTAGTATTGGTTCTAAATGGTTTTGGACCATGGTATTGAGTAAGGCCTAAGACTATAAAAGGAGAAGAAGATCATTAGGCAAACACATTCAGAAAAGCTTGAATATCTGATGAAGTATGAGATCCAGTATGCAGGAGGAATCTTAGCGGTTGATGGAGAACAAGAGCTAAGGATAGATCAAGATCTAATGGCTTGGAATGAATCATATCTATATGGTTTGATCTTGCTTATTCTAGATCTGTATACTAACACATGTAATGTTCTGTAAATATTATGATCTGGGTATAAATCAAGTTTGGAATAGCTGCAAATCATGGATGAATATTTACAGATGTATACGTTGGTTGACTATGATAAAAGCATGTACATATGCAGGTTAGATACATCTAAGTAGCATATACCATATGAGCTATGATATTTGAAGTTACAGGTGGTTCTAGTTTTTGATGAGTTCTGATGACTGTTTACTGGTGTCAGTATTCTACATATTCAGTTTGGTTGATTGTGTTTAGCTTCAATGTTGATGGAGAGATCTAATAATGGATCGGGATCATAAGGACTTATATTTAAGTCATCTAATGGACTAGATTTGGCTGCTAACACACATATTATCCTTGTATATGTAATAATCTGGGTATGTCTAAAGTCAGGAAGTGCAACAAGTTATAAGTAAGTAATTATTGACATATACGCTAGTTCTCTTTGGTGAAGTTGTGTATACACATTGTTTCAGCTCTTCCAAGTAGCATATGCACTCAGATGCATGATTTTTGATGATACAGTCTGAATGTTGTTGCAGAGTTCTATGTTCTGCTCTGTGTTTTGGTGATTGCAGTGTGTTGACAGGGTTTCAGTGATTTAGTATTGGGTGATTCAGAGATTGATGATGCTAGTGTTGATTGATTGTGTGCTTCAATGATATTGATGGGTCCAATATGAAAATTGGGAGAAACGTGACCTTCAGATTATGGTGTTGTGCTCCAGAAGTATCCAGTCTGAAAATTTATGAAACGTGGTACCTGGAGGAAGAAAGAGAAGGTTGTAGCCTTCTGTAGGTCAGCACCTACATACTAGTACTTTAGCTAGTACAAGAGCTAAGGGGGTGGTAGATCCCTTCCAGTAGCAGCTAGAAAATGACTGAAGGTTGGAGCATTCAGTAGGCCAGCACCTACATAGTAGTAAAAGGATTGGCTAGTACAAGAGCTAAGGGGGTTGCAGCTCCCTTCCAAGAGAAGCTAGAGAACGAGAGAAGGCTGTAGCCTTCTGTAGGTAGAAACCTGCGTATTGGTATAAGACTGCACCAGTACAGAAATATTGTAAAAAGAAGTTTATTATTAAAAGAAGATAGAGACAAATTGCAGCAGGTGGTTTTCACCCACATTGGGTTTCCACCTTACATCTCGGTGTTCATGTGTTTTGTTTATGTGTGATGATATGTTCTGTTTTACTGCTCATGTTTACTGTTCATATGGCTAATAATGTTCTAATGCACTCATTAAGGATCGACTAACTGAATCATAAGTTTATTGGATATACGCTTGTTGCATTACACACAGTTGCGTATACACACGGTTTGCCTTAACTGAAGTAGTGTATATGAATCTTAATATGGAAATGAAAAAGTTATAGTGATTTGATAATACTGATTCAACCGCCCCCTCTCAGTATTATTTCCAACAATTGGTATCAGAGCAGGTCCTTTGGTAGAAGCTTGATCGCTTGAAGGAGATCCGTAGATTAATGGGAAAGAAGCTTAAGAAGAAAGCACCTAAGAAGAAGAAGAAATCTCAGAAGAGCTATGACAGTGGGAGAATCAATTGGGGAATATGTGGAAGAAGCACTTCAGATTCAGAATCACTTCAGAATGAAGATGAACAAGCAAAATAACTATCAGGTATGAATTTGTTATCCTCTGGTGATACATTTATCCATCCATTTGAAGATGATGAAAGTGATAGCGAAATAACTGAATTTTCTCTTATGGGTGAGCAAGAAAGATATCAAATAGAGGCAGAATTTAAAAGGCTTACAGACAAAATTAGAGATCAACAAGATCTATTAAACAAAAGGGAATGTGCCTTCAAAGAAGAAGCTACCAAACTAAAAGCTCAACTAGAGGAAGGAAACAAGGTAAGGAAGTTATTCAAGGACAAGGAAGATCAATGTCAAAAGTTGCAGGATGAAGTGACATCATTAAGAAATGAATTCAATGAAAGGAGCACAACAATCAAGAAACTCAGAAGTAGATCCAGTTAATATGAAAGCCTTGAAGCTACGATCCTCTCGCTAAAAGAAGATCTTGAAGAATCAAATAAGCAGAATAAAGAACTACTCCAAGCTTTTGAAAAGCAAGAAAATGAAGTTCTTGAATTAAGACATTAGTTAGAAGAAGGAAGAAAAGATGAAGAAAACATGAAGAAGAAATATCCTGAAAAAGAGGAGCAACATCAGGTTGAGGTAAATATTCTAAAAGATAACTTAGAAGAAAGGGATAAGCTCTTACGATTTCAAGATAGTAATAAGATCTTGGATGATATTATTAGTAGTCAAAGGTCTCCTGCTATCAAAATTGGCCTTGGTTTTTATGAATCTGTTGAAGATGAATCTAGCTCACAAGGAAAGGCAAGGAACTCTAATGAGAAATCTAAAATAATCAACAAGGAGATGAGAGGACAACCCCATCAACAGCCAAGGAAAGAAATTATTCAAATAAAATCTTTTACTCCTCTGATGAATAATGTTGAATGTTATGTATGTCATAATTTTGGACATGTTGTAACCAGATGCAGAAGAAGAATGGTTCAAGACCATCATACAAAAAGATCATCACATTCCAGGTACTTTAAGGGATATTTATTTTCTTGCAATATGTTTGGTCACAGAGCTGTTGATTGCTATAGAAGGAATATGAAACATGTAAGATGTTATGCATGTAACAAGCTTGGACATACAACAAAGGAATGTAGGAACAAAGTACGGGCACCATACCAAAAGGAGAAAACATCATCACACTTGAAGATATGGAAGAAGAAGGAAGTACAGTCATAAAGATGTGGCGCAACACAATATATAGACATAACAGACTTAGAGGGAGCTGAAAGTGTAAAACTTCAGTGTTCTAAATCCCATACACAAGTTTCATAAAGGTAAGTCGCGTATATACGCGAGTTAGTTACTGCACAGTCCCGTATATGTTAGTTTGAGGAAAAGAAGTAGGGACAGGCTCAGGAAAAAGGGTCTGATATGATTCAGTCCATTATTTGCTCTATTGATAATGGTTAGAATCTGCTGATGATGTGTGGAAATGTCTTGACACTTGTAAGATGTTTAAAAAGTGTTTTGATCATAAATTAATGATGACGATGCCTTGATACTTCTTGATGACATATGCATGATCAGATCTAATAGTAAGAAAGATGGCACAGGTTTAGGGGGAGCATATGATTTTAATAATGCATTGTTGGCATTATGATTAGTAGTCCTTGGTGATGATGCTTATATATATCTTTCTATGATATGGTTATGAGTTGTCCATGACAAAATCTCATATGATTCTTGGGGTTACATAGTTGATGTTCAGATCAGATTTGTTGTTGATTCTCTGATGATGCATATATTGTGCTTATATGGTGATCTTCATAAGGATAAGGAGAAGTACAAAGCTTGAATACACATCTTCATTACTTGATGATGAGTCACTCATATGTTGCTATCTTCATATGCATAAAGATCATATAATACAGTTATGATGCAGGGTTCCTATAGTTCTTGGCACTCATGTGGATGAGGACAGTTGTTGTTGATGATATCAAAAAGTCTTGAAAAATGATATTGAGCTCAAGATACATAGTGTTGGATACATGAACGATTACTCAAAGTTGCATTGTTGGAGATGTTAACACCCAGGTTGTTCCCTATGACTCCCAAGGGAATACGGCCGGGGGAACCACTAACCAACCTTTGGATTATAGATCCTAGCCTATCTATAATCAGAGAGGGCTCTCTCTTTAAGTTTCAGCTATGCTTTGTGAGTATTTTAGGCTAGTTTAAAGTTTCGGTTTCCTGTTTAAGACTTTGGTTGGTGAACTTTTGTTGTAAGAAGGGCATGAAGAGTGCAGAAGATGCTAATCCATTGGGCATATGGAGTAAGAAAAGTGAGATATTTCTGGTGCCTGTGATGGAGAAATTTTTGCTGGAAGGCTAGATGGCTATTGTTAATATAATTTCCTATTTAGTGAGTGAAACAATGGGATATGGAGTTACCGACAGTGTGATATCAATTTGAACAACAATCTCTACTTAGTAGCATAAATGAATTACCAAATAGTGACTATGAGATATTCAGAGCTTATTGGAGTAGTTAAGAATTCCAATTTAAACAGTTGAAGGTATGCAAAACATTTATAGTGAAGATAGATTGAGATCAGGGTGTCTCCATGGACAAATCCTAAGCTATTATTTTTCTTTCTTTCCTAGATTTAGAACAACATGTGAGAGTCATGAGTTAAAACAAATAACAGAAACATTAACAGAGATAGAGAAACACTTATTATATCAATCCATAGCACTAGAATCCTGTAGCATTCAATGGTTCCAATCACAGCGTGCACCAGTAAGACTCAGTTCCTGTAAACTCCAAGCTTTATTTATAACATCCTTCTGCAAGTTACAGCCGAGTTCTCATTTCTTCATAAGAGAACAACAAAACCCAACAACAACCCCTCGAAAGTTTGTGCGAGGGGGAATATATACAATAGGTTTTACAAAATATTTGCATGCTGAGTCATTTGATACATTAACTATGCTCACCAACTTTACAAAATATCAGATAAGAAAGTTATTGCTACTCTGAATGTAAGATAAATGGTCTTTAATGCTGTCAGGCCTCTTCTTGACCTTTGGAAGAGAGTGAGTCGGTTGAGCGTTCTGCTTTAATGCTGAATGATCTGAATGATGTGTCTTTATACTCTGTCATGCTGAAGATGTTCTCGGCCCTGCTACCTATAGCTGTCATTGTTGCTTTTGGTGGCCGAATCTTCCCACTGAGGTGGCTCATTCCACCTTTTGGTCATAGTATATGCATCACACTTTCTGAATGTGATGACTTATATATTTCGATGACAAAACTTAGATGAAACCCCCTGCTATAATAATAATTGTATCATGGAGGTCCACCATTCCTGCGTAGGAAATTGATGCCTCAAAATTGCATCCAAGGTCTCATCTGCCTCTGTATATTTGTAGAAGTTCGGAGGCACTTCAAACAGATGGCTAATCTCATTCATAATAAAAAACAAATTCTCAACTCTGTCATAGAGACTTTGCCCAGATGATGGCCCTGTTGCCTGTGAGCTGCTTGATCCTTGACTGATCTGATTGGTGGCAAATGTGTTCACCCTTTTTGCATAGACCTCATGTGACAACAGTTTTCCTGCACTGTTGAGCAAGCTGGGAAGACCTCTGCCCTGTAATGCTGCAAATTTGTCCATGAACCTATTTACCTTTGTTTGCATGTCCTGGCTTCCTCTATCCAATGTCTGCCCCAGGCTTTTCAGTGTGAGGACCCTCTTTATTAGCTAGATAGTCTCTGTCTTGTTGGAGATCCCAATTGCTACCAGCTGAGGACCTGTCTGGTTATTGAGCACATTAATCATTCTGCTGGCTATCTTAGGCATACTGCCTAGAGATGCCCTTGCTCTATGCACTTCCCTTTGTGCTTTGCCTATGAGCTCCATTTGCTCATGAATGGTTTCAATGTATTGCCACTGGTCTATTATTGATTGGCCAATGTGGGTCCACAAAACTCTTCTGATCTCAGCCACCACTTTGTCAAGGGTGAGCTCTTTCTCCAGTTCTTTTATCCTTTCCTTGAGAGTTTTTATTTTTCTTTCTTTCTCAGCCACATTATGCTTTGATTTATCATACTTCTCATTCAGCTTGGCCAAATTCTCCTTGGCTCCATTCAGTTCTGTCATCTGGGCTTTGATGTCCTGGACTTCATTCAACAATTTCTGCATGTCGAGGCTCGGAGCCTGCTCTGTAGATGGTGCTGGTGCTGCTGTTGATGTTGATGGTGCTGCTGCTTCTTTGGGAGGAGGAGTGATCTTTGGAGGCTCCTCAAGCTTAATAACCTCTGGAGGGGGCTGAGAAGTCTGGCCTCCCTCTTTGTGTTGCAGGGCTGCCTGCAGTGCAGCCTCTGTGTCTTCTAGCCTCCCTTCTGTCTGCACTAGTTTCTTGTGCAGTGCTACCAGCAATGTAGCTATCTCTTGTTCTTGCTTCTGTTGAGCAACCTCATCTTTTTGGGGGTGAATGGTTGCTGGGAGCTTTACCTTCTTTCTTAGGGCTGCAAGGTCTGCATCTCTTATTTTTAGCAGCATTTGTATGGCCTTTGGGTCCTTGGGGTCATGCCCCAACTTTATAATTATATCTTCCAAAGACTTGATCCTGTTGTCTTTGGCCAGGGAGGATGCTTTCTCCAACTCTAGTTGGGCAGCTGTATTGTTTAGGCTGTTTTCCAGCCTTTTTGCCAACATTGCTTTGTCTTCCAATGTTACATAGACCATTTCACCCGTTTGCTTATGAAGTTCTATTTGGTCCATAGGGTGAATGTCTTTTGCAAGAACCTCCAGGTTGGTTCTTCTGTAGTCTGCAGCTGACTGTCGCTACAGCGTGGTGGGCATGAAATGACTCATGGTCATTTTTCCTTCTGATATGTCATAGGCTGACATAAGCCTCTGTTGATTTGTAGGGGCCATCTTTAACAACTGGTTGTAGATTTGGAGCCTGAGTGGCTCATTTCTTCTCTTGATATCAGCAAACTGTTGCTTGATGCTTACCTCTGCTCTCCTTTGATGACTTGAGGAGCTGACCTCTCCTCCAAGATTTCTCTCTTGTTCCTGCTGAAAGGAACTAGCAGATACCTCCATACTTGGTGGACCCATTATAACCGATTGCCCCATAGGCATTTCTTCCTCAGAGAGGGGATTTAATCTCTGCCTTTTCTCCCCTTGATTTGTGGATGTGGTAAGGGGAGTCTCCTGCTCTCTGTCCCTCTTCTTTCCTTTTTCCTCCTTTTGTGGAGTTTGGAGCACTGAGGTCTCTACCGTATTCTCTTGCCCAGAAGGCATGTTCTCTTGAGCTTGTTGCTCAGTAGGTGCTAGGGCTTCCACCATTTGTTCTTGCTGCATAGGCTGGCCCTCTTCTTGAGGTTCTTCTTGCTGTTCTTCTTGCTGTTCTACCCCCTTTTCCACTTGTTGCTCTGTTTGTTGCTCTGTTGTAGGAGGTGGCTTTTCCTGCTCCATCTGCTTGCCCTTATCGTTATTTGTTTCCTGTTGGGCAATCTCGGCTACTTGCTGCTGGGCTGTGGAGGATGAGGCAGCTGCTCCAATTTGCCTTTGACAGGAGGAAAAAACCTGCCCATAATGTTCCAAGTCAGCCTCTTTCTCAAGATTGCTTGTTTCTCTTCTTAGCATTTATTCTTTACCAATTGGCTCTTCGAAGGTGCCTTCTTTACAGCTTAGGGCATTGGCATACTTCTCAACGTGAGGCAGTTTCACATGAACATAGCCACCCAATTTGTATTTTATTCTCCTAAGGGAAATGAAGTGATTAGGGTCATAAGGCACCCATTTGAAACTGGTTTGAAGTCTGAGGGTCTCTAGAATCCTATCAGATTCCTTCCATCCTTCCTCCTTCTTATTGTACAAAAAGGGACCCAGCTGATTCCTCACCTTTAGTTGCACCTTCTTGTTTTTACTTTGGAAATGGACAAAGTCTGCATTTCCAAACTGCCTGAAGTACTCTAGGGCAAAGAGTCTCATGGGGATGTATCTTGGCAGCCTATAGGGATTCAGCTCACAACCATATACTCTAATTACTGTATGGTGTTGGTAGAAGTACCAATCACCAATGCTGTAGGCCTTTGAGAGTTGAAGAATTCTCTGCATTTCCTATGTCAATCTGGGGGGAGGGGCACCCAACAACAAAGTCATAGCTGGATGAATAAACAGATCAATAAATTCATAGTAGGTGTAAGGTGAACAAGGCAGAAGATGGCAAATTGGACCAAAATACAACTGACCTTGGGCTTCCCTGGGCATCTAGCTTTTTGAGAGGGACAGGGAAGGCATGAGGCTGATAGAACAAGAATAAGTGGTATATGTACCTGGTGTATTTAAACACCTTTTCCCTCTTCAGATTCATTAATTGCTCATGAATCTTATTAGAAATAAAAGTGGCAAAATCATAATGTACAGCAGGAGGCATCCCTGGGGAGAAAATGGACAGCATGGCCATAATGGTTTCATCCACATCCTCATATGTCCCATAACCTAGGATGTAACTGATCAAATCCACCATCATTTTGCCCAGCTCATTAAGATATGGATATGTTATGGGAAGGGAAGTGGTCATAGATTGATATTGAGGCTGAATAAACAATTGATTAACCCTGGCAATCTGATCACTGGACAACTTGCCCCCTTTCGTTATCAAATCATGGATGGAGAGAGGAGTTAGGGGGTTTGTGGTGTGAAAGTGGAGCATTTCATTGATGGCCTAGGGGAATATGGAACATACTGAGCCTGAGGGGTTGAGGACGGCTCTTGATAAGGGTCATAAGTCGACAAGGCATTGTTTTATCAAGTCTAGCGAGGACATTGACTTGAGGGAGGTTGTAAATGGGGTATTGGGAATCCCAAAATTCCTAAGGTGTCAGCCCCCTGAGATATTGGGCCTTTAATTCTTCATCAGGTGAATATTGAACTTGGCTGTCATGGGCATGGAGTCTAACATCTGGTAATCTTTATCACCTAGGGCTTTCCACTCTAGCTCTCTGTGTGGGGCATTCAGAAGTTGAACATTCAGGACTATTGGTGTCTCCATGGCTAAGCAGTAGTTATGACTTGGTGCTGAACTGGTTTTAGCGGGCAAGAGACCACAGAGGGCTAATTTCGTAGAAGTAAAGCCAATTGTAAGGGTAAATGAGGCAACTGTGGTGACAATGGTGCAGAATGCTCAACGTTAATTGAGGGGTTGCAGGAGCTGGCAACTTTGTTTTCCTTGTGAATTATGCCTTTTGGGTTTACAGTCCACGAATGCGCAGACAGAGTGGGAATTAGGGGAAGGGTGACTGTATATGGGTTCAACAGGTGAAATTCGACCCTGCACCTATGAGGAATGCTTGTTTTTCCAGGGATTTGCTGGTAAAAACAGGTTGTCTTACTCTTGTAAATTTAGTTCCGGAGAAATATGGACACAACTTAGCTCTGAAGGGATGCTCTGGGTAAATACTTGGTGAATTGCCGGCAATGGTGACAAATACAGGTGGGTTGGAGGCGGCAGCGTTCTTCAGGTCGACTTTTGCAGGTTGGCGGCAGATGGACGTAATTCTCATGCAGAGTAGAGCAATAGTTCTTTCAGTGAAAATGAGAAAAAACGCGAAAAAGCTAAAATATGGACTTTTGGGTTATTGGCGCGCTTTTTGGATGACATCAGCATGACGTCATCAGGTGGGGTCAGGGTCGGGTGACGTCAGCATGACGTCATCGAGTGACGTGGTAGTCTGTGAGTGGTCCATGGGGATTGCACAGGTGGCGGCCACATAGGAGCTCTGGTGGTCGGGGGTGCTGACAGGGCGCCAAGTGGAAGTGACGTGGGCGAGCGTGGTGCTGGCGTGGGCAAGCTGTCTTGCAGAGTGGTAAGCGGGTTTTCTCAGACCGCCCTCTATACGGTCGTGGTATTGTCAGAGGGCGCTCCAAGAGAGTTTGGGGGGTGACGTGTGGCAGAGGCCTGACGTCACCCTCTGACAGTTTCTCGGAAGGTATCTTTCGGTCGCGGATGCCCGTCCGATATCATGTGGGCCGTCGGATGGAAGGGCCCAGATTCGACGGTCGACGGATTGATAAGATGCGCGGGTGATACCGACTGCGGGGAGGATAAAATATTATTTTTTCTGAAATTCGCACCTGGCGGAAACTTTGGAAAAAGTGGGTTTTTCGGGTTTTTTCAGCGTTGCGGGTTAAATGGGTTTTTACAAAGGTTTATTAACAAAGTGGGTTTAAGGTTATTAATCCGAGAAAATCTCAGATTAATTCCAGGATTAATTCTTTGGCGCTCTTTGGGTTGCGCTCAAATGTTTTAGGGCTTGAAGACCTTCAAAATCAAACCTAGAGCTATAATGCTTGGGGGAGGGGATACTTAGATTTTTGGCTTTTTTGCCAAGTTTTACATAGTAATAGGGGAATAGGGGGTATAGGGAGTTAAATAGTGATAAGCTAGTAGTTAATATGAGTGAAAGAGGTGGATGGGGGGGGAATACTAAGTTTTTATGAAATTAACTTAGTTTTTAGGAAGTAGATCAAAATGAAAAGAATATTTGCACAAGAAATGTGGCTTTTAAAGAAACTCAGGACCAACAAAAGACTTTGATTTTCTTTGTGTACATGGTGGTATAGGGATGTTAGTCATGAATGTGATAGGGGGTGATTTGGAAGTTAGACATGCTCCATTAGGATTCTACAAGACTGCTGCAAATAGGCCATTTGTACTGGCCCCATGTTTTCACCTTTGCTTCAGGCCAGTGAAATGCCATGAACCAAACTTTCTGCAACCCCTTCTACCTACCCACTCTATTGCCTAGCATTTTTTGTTACTCCAAGGAGGGTGCACTTAGATTTGCAAACCCTTTTGTGCCTTTTCTTTTCCTTTTGGCTTTCTTTTGATTTTCTATCTAAAGCTACCCTTATTGCTTTCAAGGCCCCATATTAAACAGTTGGGAACCTTTCTTTCTCTACCTATCTACTTTACCTGCCAAGATTGAGCTGTTTGGACAGGTTTCTTTCTCTAATCTATAACAAAAATTGAAACATGGCATGACCCAGCTTATACTATTGGATCACCCATTCAGAAATAGGGCAGCACCAACCAAAACAAGTATATTTTTCCACAAGAATATGAGATCTTGGTATCAACAAAGTAGATCATATTGGTACTTCCCTTGCCAATCATGAAAAATGAAACCTATTGGTATAGGTAGCTAATAGTGGCTCCACTTGGGGATGGTTTTCCTTTGAAAGACCAAGAACAACAGGTCAGAATGCCTTGGCCCTTGACTGCTCCTACCAAAACTTGAAAACTTTCTCTTTGGACTTCAAAACTGGAGGCTATCACCTATGTGGAATTTCTAGAATATTAAGCCTTTTTTCTGCTTATTTACAACAATCTTTTGAACTGAACTATTAGTATGCTGAAAGAAAATAAATACAACTGATTATGTACATGAGGAAAGACCCTGCTATATGCATGGAAAGTAGTCAAAATAATGCTTCTAAATCCTGCCATTGACAGGACCTTCATTTAAGTCAGTTTCATCCAGATTTTTTAGGAAGTAGGTGTTGTTTCCTTGGACTGCTTGGATAATAAATGGTCCTCTCCAAAGATAATCAAATTTTCCATGTTTCCCTTTATCTTCCTTTCTTGAGTCCCACTTGAGGACCTTGTCACCTACGCTGAAATCTTCAGCCTTAGTCCTTCTATCAAAAGCTTTCTTTAACTTTTCTTGGAGAACTTGTACTCTGCTATAAACTTGGTCTCTGGTTTGCTGCAAACATATTAT
>APFE031164780.1:10763-46733 GCA_000404065.3 Pinus taeda | reverse complement strand
TTCCCCAATGAAATCCAAACCCCATTGCTGAAAAGGTCTTTCTGTTGCAATAGGCCTCAAAGGGAGTGGTAGTAACTTTCTCTTTCCCTCAAATATTTGACACTTATGGCATGAAGTGGTGAAACTTTTTACATCAGGGAACAGAGTGGGCCAATACTAACCAGCCCTTAGTATTTTATCCACAGTGGACTTCCAGTACAAATGTCCACCACAGTCACCTACATGAAATTCCTTTATGACATTGTTAGCCTCATCTTCAATTAAGCAGTTTAGCAATATACCCTCATGGTTTTTCCAAAGCAAATTGCCATCTATGACACAAAATCTTGAGGCTTTCATTTTTAAAAACCTACATTTAGTTCTGGACAATCCTGGGGGAGCACACAGGTTTTGCAATATATGACCGATATCAGAATACCACAGGGATTGTTCAAAGGCTACATTGATCTTTGGAGTCGCCAGCTCCGGTTCACTATCTAGTTGGTTGATGTCCAAGGCTTGGAAATTTGTTTCAGACATTAATTTAGCCAAACCTTGCCCTTTTATCAATTTTGTAGGTTTTATTTCAATGTCAAATTCTAAGATGTTGGCAATCCATTTTCCTCTTCGGCCCTCCAAGTTCTCTTGAGTGAGTATGTCTTTGACAATGGAACTTGGTACGTAAGCTATAACATGAGAGTACAGGATATAAATTCTAAAGTCTTTGATGGCTTTGACCAAGGCATATGCTTGCTTTTCCATGATCTGATATTTTAGGGGAGCATCTCTGAGAGCTCTGCTAAAGAATGCAATAGGTCTCTCATTTCCTTGGTTATCTTGCTGTAATAGGACAACATCAATAGTATGCTGGGAAGCAAAAGAGAATATGATAAACTCTTTGTCAAATTGAGGATTTGTTAAGACTGGAGTTTGGGTAAGGGCCAACTTTATTCCTTTGAAAACTTGATTTGCTTCTACTGTCCATTTCACTTTTGAATCCTTTTTCAGCATGTTATTTAGTAATTTTCTTAATTCTACCAAATTTGGGATGAATCTCCTGAGGAAGTTGATCTTTCCTAGGAATGCTTGTAATTCTTTGATGTTTCTTGGGTGGGGCATTTGCAAGATGGCCTGTATTCTGTCTGGGTCAATCCTAATGCCATCCTTTGAAATGATATGGCCTAATAGCTTCCCTTCTTCCAATCCAAACATGGATTTCTTGGGATTTAAGGAAATTTCATATTTCCTGCAAGTTGTGAATATTTGCTTTAGATGTTTCAGATGTTCTTGGTCCGACTTTGAGAAAGGTGTGAGGTCGTCTAAGTAGATGACAAGGAAATCATGTATTTCTTTGGAAAAGGCAATATCCATTGCCCTTTGGAAGGTATCTCCTGCATTTTTCAACCCAAAAGGCATTTTGACATATTTGAAGGTTCCCCATGGGGTTGTAAATGCTGTTTTGTCCTGATCATCAGGGTGGACTAGGATCTGGTTGAAGCCTGAGAATCCATCAAGTAAAGAAATTCTTGATGCCCCTACTACTCTTTGCAAGATGTGATCCATCTTGGGTAAGGGGTAATTATCTTTTAGGAGACTTAATTCAAGTTCCTTAAATCAACACAAAGCCTTATTTCACCAGTTTTCTTTCTTGTAGGGACCAAATTCGAAATCCATTCTGAGAATCTGATTGGTGCTATTATGCCAGCTTTAAACATTTTTTGCACCTCTTTTTCAATTGAGGGGAGAAGCATGGGATTGATCCTCCTCAATTTCTGTTTAAAAGGTTTCTGATTCGGCTTAAGAGGGATTGTATGTTGAATGATGGAGGTATCATAGGATTTCAAATCCTCATAACTCCATGCAAAGACATCTTGGAATTCCTTAAAGAGGTCAATGTATTTAGGCTTTTGATCAGGTGGTAAAGATGCATACAATTTGATTATCTTGGGTTTTTTGAATAGTTCCAATGTTGCATTCTTCAATAGTAGCATTAAGGGGCTGCAATTTTGGCTTTCTAGGGACATCATTTGAGTAAAAAATGTCCTCCAATGGAGCTAGGCCTATTGGAACGAAATTGTCTTTCCATTGTATAACTTCAGCTTCAGTATGAGCTATTTCCTCATAATGAACTTGTTCAAGTTCTTGTATATTCTCCTGGTCAAAGTTTGTTGGACAAAGCATTTGATTTGCTATTTTAAGTGAGATATTGGTATGGTGTTGTTCACCTGGTTTTTGTGAATCACTTGCAGTCTCTGTATCAATGTTTAGACCTGCGAATTCTTGCTGTAGAGTCAAGAAATTGTTTATTTGTTTTTCATCCTCAAACACTTGCCAATCCTTGACATTGTTTGGGACAGAAGGTCTGTGTTTTACCTCAGCTGCAAAGCAATGCTGGGTTTCAAAAGGTAGCTTGCAAGTGCTTGCAAATGTGGCCAAACTATGAGCATGAAGGTTATGGGTTCTAGGAATTTTGGTTATTTGGAATTCAGTGAAGGAATTTAGTATTTCAGCAGCAGCAGACCTATAAGATCTTAGTCTTTTGTCATTAGTGGCAAAGTTTCCTTTTACTTGTTGGATGATTAGGTCTGAGTCTCCTAGGATTGAAACTTTTATGGCCTGTAAGGATTTTACTAGTTTAAGGCCTAGTAAAAGAGCTTCGTATTCTGCCATATTGTTGGTGCACCTGAAGTTTAACCTATAGGCTCGGCCCTTTGCATGATTGTTTTGTTTGTTATGTATCCAAACCCCTGCCCCTGCCCCCAATTTGTTGGCTGATCCATCGAATTCAAGGAACCAGAGGACTTCTTGATTTAGGGAAGGATTGTCAACTGTTGTGGGACTTGGCATTAACAATTTGAGATCTTGGCTTACATTTGGTTTGTCTTCTTGCACATTTTTATCTGTTAACTTATCAACCAATATTTCTAGATCAGGAGTCTCTTCATTTATAATTCGATCTTGTTTGAGTGTCTGGTTTTCTTCATCATTTGTGGGGCCTGTATTGTCATTGAAGAGAATATAGGAGTCTATGTCAGAATGAACAACATATATGGGAAAGTTTTGAGGCTTATCTTCACTACTGACCATGTATTTCATAAGTGATTCTCTATATAGCCTCTTGGGTTGACCAAAGACTGAGATGGTGGCATATGACATGTATAATTGTAGGGAACCCTGGAGTTTAGCCCCCCATGATCTTGATAACAGCATTCCATATTTGGGTGGGATATCAGCAACTACAACATCCATTAGAATTGTTTTATTTGGGTACTGGACCAATGACACACAAAGATCTTTTATTAAGCCTAAACATTTGACTTGGCTGGAGTCAAATGAAAATAGGTCCTTATAAGGTCTTGTAATGTCCAGGTTGAGCCTCTCCATCACTGACTTAGGCATAAGGTTGTGAGAGGCGCCTGAATCAAACATTGCATTATGTAGTATTTTATCATGAATATGCAAGCTGACATAGAAAGGTAAGATCCCTGTAACTGTTGCCTTTCCATCAACCTCTGGACCAAAAAGCAATTCTGGGGTATCATCTAACACATTGACATTATCTTTATTACGAGTAAGTTGAAGAGAGTTCTTGATTTGTTGTTTGTATATGTCATGCTTGGCTAATTCTGAAAGAGGAATTGCTATCTTCAATTTGCCAATTTCAGCTTCTAGGTCAAAAGGTCTTTCAGTTTGGATCTTTGTATTGTGGGTGACAATCGTTTCCTTGTTTATTGAGTTTTCCTCTTGATTTTTGTCTTGATTATGAGAGTTATCCTTTTTACTCATCTCTTGAGGAGTATTAATTGGATTAGGCTGCAAAGGTGGTGCAGCCATTGGCTTTTGTTTTGAGGGAAATAGTTCAGTTACTTCTTCAACGGTTATTTCATTTGTAACTGAATCAGTTTTGTCATGTGGTTCTGTAACTATGGCTTTTTTAGGCTGCAGGCTGTCCTTTGCTTTTTTAGGCTTTGTTATATTTACAGTTCTGCTTCTTAGCTTGTATTGCTTGTGAACTTCATAAACAGCTGTGTCATAACCTTGTTTAAAGTCAAATGACTCACCTGACTTGGTTTGGAACTGTTTAATGTCATCCTCCTTGTGATCTTCATGACTCAGGAAAACTTCTGTCATCTTTAGGCCCATTAGGTTAATGGGGTGTCATCTACTTGCTCATTGAAGTGGATGCTTCAGTATAGTTTTCCTATGAGGGGGGTCTTATCTTCTGGATCATAACTGGCCTTGCTAATGTTTGGGTTTTGATTTCTCCTAAAATTTGGGTTCCTGACAGGGTTACTTTGTGGGCTTCCCATGATGACTTTCTCTCCACAGATTCTACTCTGTCACCCAACCTTTTCATGCCAGTGAGTATTGCATCCAGTTTCTGATCAAAGGCTGAGGGTTCCTCTTTGAAGGTGACTCCCTTTTCCAAACTTGCCCTATTCCTCTTGGCAATTAGGTTAGCCTCCACTGTGACAACAACTTTTTGTGCATCCTCAAGGGTTTCAAGGGCTCTCTCCTTCAACTGATATGCCATGTCAGGGTCAAAACCATCAGGGAATTTGTATAATGCTAAATCAGGGGGAGGTCTCAAATTCTGCGGTATTGCGTTGTATACATTATTGAATCTTTCACAATACTCCAAAACGGTCTCTTAAGGACCTCACTTGATTGTATCATATTCACCCAGTATGTGCAAGGGATCTTTCTTCTTTTCCCATCTATTAGTAAAGGCATGGTAAAGCTCATTAGGAGTTGTTATGGTGTTTGCAGTGAGTGATCTAAACCAGGTTCTTACATCCCCTGTCAGGCTTTGAACAAAAATTCTCATTCTTACACTGTCATCATCAATTTCATAGTTCTCAAAATGATCTTGCATCCTTCTGGCATGCTGAATGGCTGTGAAAGGGCCAGTGGAGTCAAAGTATGAGATTTTGGATTGGTAGTCATGAGGCAGGGCTGCAGCATTAGCAGATAACTGCAGGGGTGCATATCTATTGGCCATATTTGCAGGGTTTATAGGGTTGATAGGGATAACCAGGAAAACGGGAACTATTGGGACAATAGGGGTAGTAGGTATGGCAGAGACTACAGTGTTGGTCAAGGGAACATGTGAAGTGGATGAAGGTGTGACAGGAGGACTTTGAGATGTAGATGGTGAACTAGGGGAACTAGGGGTAGACCTGAATAGAACTTTAATTGGAGTGAGAACGGGGTTAAGGTAGACTGCCTCAGGGCTCAAGTCAAAAGGAGTTTCCTGTTTTTGCTGCTTCCTAATGTTTTTAGAGATTGTATTAGGATTTTCAAAAACAGTAGGTGGGTTAGGGTCAGGATTGGACCTTGTATACCGTTGATTCTTCTTGGGAGCCATCTTCTGAATTGTTTTTTAAGTGTTTTTTAGGATTTTCTTGTATCTGTAAGGGCTGGACAAGATTTTGGAATGGCTGTGTATGTCCTAAAGCTAGTATGAAGATAGACTGAAGCAGCTTTTATGTAAACTTGTTAATGTTAGACAGAAACAGTTTTGAAGGCTTCCTGGCTAACTTTCAGGCTTCACCTGTAGCTTTGGAAAATATACAGTAATTAGAAAATCCTGAGGTTGTCCCCAGTGGAGTCACCATTTATGTTAACACCCAGGTTGTTCCCTATGACTCCCAAGGGAATACGGCCAGGGTAACCACTAACCAACCTTTGGATTATAGATCCTAGCCTATCTATAATCAGAGAGGGCTCTCTCTTTAAGTTTCAGCTATGCTTTGTGAGTATTTAGGCTAGTTTAAAAGTTTCAGTTTCCTGTTTAAGACTTTGGTTGGTGAAATTTTGTTGTAAGAAGGGCATGAAGAGTGCAGAAAGATGCTAATCTATTGGGCATATGGAGTCAGAAAAGTGAGATAGTTCTGGTGCCTGTGAAGGAGAATGTTTTGCTGCAAGGCTAGATGGCTATTGTTAATATAATTTCCGATTTAGTGAGTGAAACAATGGGATATGGAGTTACCGATAGTGTGATATCAATTTGAACAACAATCTCTACTTAGTAGCATAAATGAAATACCAAATAGTGACTATGAAATATTCAGAGCATATTGGAGCAGTTAAGAATTCCAATTTAAACAGCTGAAGTTATGAAAAACATTTATAGTGAAGGTAAATTGAGATCAGGGTGTCTCCATGGACAAATCCTGAGCTATTCTTTTTCTTTCTTTCCTAGATTTAGAACAATATGTGAGATTCATGAGTTAAAAGAAATAACAGAAACATTAACAGAGATAGAGAAACACTTATTATATCAAGCCATAGCACTAGAATCCTGTAGCATTCAATGGTTCCAATCATAGCATGCACCAGTAAGACTCAGTTCCTGTAAACTCCAAGCTTTATTTATAACATCCTTCTGAAAGTTACAGCCGAGCTCTCATTCTTTCATAAGAGAACAACAAAACCAAACAACAACCCCTTGAAAGTTTGTGCGAGGGGGAATATATACAATAGGTTTTACAAAATATCTGAATGCTGAGTCATTTGATACATTAACTATGCTCACCAGGGTGTCTCCATGGACAAATCCTGAGCTATTCTTTTTCTTTCTTTCCTAGATTTAGAACAATATGTGAGATTCATGAGTTAAAAGAAATAACAGAAACATTAACAGAGATAGAGAAACACTTATTATATCAAGCCATAGCACTAGAATCCTGTAGCATTCAATGGTTCCAATCACAGCATGCACCAGTAAGACTCAGTTCCTGTAAACTCCAAGCTTTATTTATAACATCCTTCTGAAAGTTACAGTCGAGCTCTCATTCTTTCATAAGAGAACAACAAAACCAAACAACAACCCCTTGAAATTTTGTGCGAGGGGGAATATATACAATAGGTTTTACAAAATATCTGAATGCTGAGTCATTTGATACATTAACTATGCTCACCAACTTTACAAAATATCAGATAAGAAAGTTATTGCTACTCTGAATATAAGATAAATGGTCTTTAATGCTGTCAGGCCTCTTCTTGACCTTTGGAGGAGACTGAGTCGGTTGAGCGTTTCTGCTTTAATGCTGTCTGATGTGTCTTGATGCTTTGTCATGCTGTAGCTTTTCTCGGCCCTGTTACCTATAGCTGTCTTTGTTGCTTTTGGTAGCCGAATCTTCCTGCTGAGTTGGATCATTCCGCCTTTTGGTCATAGTATGTGCATCACACTTTTTGAATGTGATGACTTATATATTTAGATGACAAAACTGATATGAAACCCCCTGCTTATAACAATAATTGTATCATTGAGGTCCACCATTCCTGTGTAGGCAATTGATGCCTCAAAATTGCATCCAATGTCTCATCTGCCTCTGTGTATTTGTAGAAGTTCGGAGGCACTTCAAATAAATGACTAATCTCATTCATAATAAAAAACAAATTCTCTACTCTGTCATAGAGACTCTGCCCAGATGCTGGCCCTGTTGCCTGTGAGCTGCTTGATCCTTGACTGATTTGATTGGTGGCAAATGTGTTCACCTTCTTTGCATAAACCTCATGTGATAGAAGTTTTCCTGTACTATTGAGCAGGCTAGGAAGACCTCTGCCCTGTAATGCTGCAAATTTGTCCATGAACCTATTTACCTCTGTTTGCATGTCCTGGCTTCTTCTATCCAATGTCTGCACCAGGATTTTCAGTGTGAGGACCCTCTTTATTAGCTGGATAGTCTCTGTCCTGTTGGAGATCCCAATTGCTGCCAGCTGAGGACCTGTCCGGTTATTGAGCACATTGATCATTCTGCTGGCTACTCAGGCATACTGCCTAGAGATGCCCTTGCTCTATGCACTTCCCTTTGTGCTTTACCTATGAGCTCCATTTGCTCATGAATAGTTTCAATGTATTGCCACTGATCCGTTATTGATTGGCCAATGTGGGTCCACAAAACTTTCCGGATCTCAACCACCACTTTGTCAAGGGTGAGGTCTTTCTCCAGCTCCTTTATCCTTTCTTTGAGAGTTTTTATTTCTCTCCCTTTCTCAACCACATTCTGCTTTGATTTGTCATATTTCTCATTCAGCTTGGACAACTCATCCTTGGCTCCATTCAGTTCTGTCATCTGGGCTTCGAGGGCCTAGAACTCATTCAACAATTTCTGCATGTCAAGGCTCGGAGCATGCTCTATAGATGGTGCTGGTGCTGCTGTTGATGTTGATGGTGGTGCTGTTGCTGCTTCTGTGGGAGGAGGAGTGGTCTTTGGAGGCTCCTCAAGGTTAATAACCTCTGGAGGGGGCTGAGAAGTCTGGCCTCCCTCTTTCTGCTGCAGGGCTGCCTACAGTGCAGCCTCTGTGTCTTCCAGCCTCCCTTCTGTCTGCACTAGTTGCTTGTGCAGTGCTACCAGCAATGTAGCTATCTCTTGTTCTTGCTTCTGCTAAGCAACCTCATTTGTTTGGGGGTGAATGGTTGCTGGGAGCTTTACCTTCTTTCTCAGGGCTGCAAGGTCTGCATCTCTTATTTTTAGCAGCGCTTGTATGGCCTTTGGATCCTTGGGGTCATGCCCAAGCTCTATAATTATATCTTCCAAAGACTTGATCCTGTTGTCTTTGGCCAGGGAGGATGCTTTCTCCAACTCTAGTTGGGCAGCTGTATTGTTTAGGTTGTTTTCCAGCCTTTTTGCCAACATTTCTTTGTCTGCCAATGTTGCATAGACCATTTCACCCATTTGCTTATGAAGTTCTATTTGGTACATAGGGTGAATGTCTTTTGCAAGAACCTCCAAGTTGGTTCTTATGTAGTCTGCAGCTGACTGTGGCTGCAGCGTGGTGGGTATGAAATGACTCTGGTCATTTTTCCTTCTGATATGTCATAGGCTGACATAAGCCTCTGTTGATTTGTAGGGGCCATCTTTAGCAACTGGTTGTAGATTTGGAGCCTGAGTGGCTCATTTCTTCTCTTGTTATCAGTAAACTGTTGCTTGATGCTTACCTCTGCTCTCCTTTGATGACTTGAGGAGCTGACCTCTCCTCCAAGATTTCTCTCTTGTTCCTGCTGAAAGGAACTATCAGATACCTCCATACTTGGTGGGCCCATTATCACCGATTGCCCCATAGGCATTTCTTCCTCAGGGAGGGGATTTAATCTCTGCCTTTTCTCCCCTTGATTTGTGGATGTGGTAAGGGGAGTCTCCTACTCTCTGTCCCTCTTCTTTCCTTTTTCCACCTTTTGTGGAGTTTGGAGCACTGCAGTCTCTACCGTATTCTCTTGCCCAGAAGGCATGTTCTCTTGATCCTGTTGCTTAGTAGGTGCTGGGGCTTCAGCCATTTGCTCTTGCTGCATAGGCTGCCCCTCTTCTTGAGGTTCTTCTTGCTGCTCTTGTTGCTGTTCTACCCCCTTTTCCACTTGCTACTCTGTTTGTTGCTCTGTTGTAGGAGGTGGCTGTTCCTGCTCCACCTGCTTGCCCTTATCTTTATTTGTTTCCTGTTGGGCAATCTCGGCTACTTGCTGCTGGGCTGTGGAAGATGAGGCAGCTGCTCCAATTTGCCTTTGACAGGAGGAAAAAACCTGTCCACAATGTTTCAAGTCAGCCTCTTTCTCAAAATTGCTTGTTTCTCTTCTTAGCATTTATTCTTTACCAATTGGCTCTTCTAAGGTGCCTTCTTTCCAGCTTAGGGCATTGGCATATTTCTCAACATGAGACAGTTTCACATGAACATAGCCACCCAATTTGTATTTTATTCTCCTAAGGGAAATGAAGTGATTAGGGTCATAAGGCACCCATTTGAAACTGGTTTGAAGTCTGAGGGTCTCTAGGATCCTATCAGCTTCCTTCCATCCTTCCTCCTTTTTATTGTACAGAAAAGGGCCCAGCTGATTCCTCACCTTTTAGGTTGCACCTTCTTGTTTTTACTTTGGAAAAATGGACAAAGTCTGCATTTCCAAACTGCTTGAAGTAACTCTAGGGCAAAGAGTCCTCAATGGGAACGTATCTTTGCAAGGCACTATAGGATTCAGCTCACAGCCATATGACTCTAATTACTGATGGTGTTGGTAGAAGTACCAATCACCAATGCTGTAGGCCTTTGAGAGTTGAAGAATTCTCTGCATTTCCTCTGTCAATCTGGGGGGAGGGGCACCCAACAACAAGGTCATAGCTGGATGAATAAACAGATCAATAAATTCACAGTAGGTGTAAGGTGAATAAGGCAGAAGATGGCAAATTGAAGACCAAAATACAACTGACCTTGGGCTTCCCTGGGCATCTAGCTTTTTGAGAGGGATAGGGAAGGCATCAGGCTGATAGAACAAGAATAAGTGTTATATGTACCTGGTGTATTTAAACACCTTTTCCCTCTCCAGATTCATTAATTGCTCATGAATCTTATTAGCAATAAAAGTGGAAAAATCATAATGTACTGCAGGAGGCATCCCTGGGGAGAAAATGGACAACATGGCCATAATGGTTTCATCCACATCCTCATATGTCCCATAACCTAGGATGTAACTGATCAAATCCACCATCATTTTGCCCAGCTCATTAAGATATGGATATGCTATGGGAAGGGCAGTGGTCATAGATTGATATTGAGGCTGAATAAACAATTGATTAACCCTGGCAATCTGATCACTGGACAACTTGCCCCCTTTCGTTATCAAATCATGGATGGAGAGAGGAGTTAGGGGTTTTGTGGTGTGAAAGTGGAGCATTTCATTGATGGCCTTAGGGGTGATATGGAACAATACTGAGCTTGAGGGGCTGAGGACGACTCTCTGATAAGGGTCATAGCTCGACATACATTGTTTTATCAAGTCTGGGAGGACATTGACTTGAGGGAGGTTGTAAATGGGTATGTGGGAGTCCCAAATTCCCAAGGTATCAGCCCCACTAAGATGTTGGGCCTTTAATTCATTCATTAGGTGAATATTAAACTTGGTTGTCATGGGCATGGAGTCTAACATCTGGTAATCTTTATCACCTAGGGCTTTCCACTCTAGCTCTCTGTGTGGGGCATTCAGCGGTTGAACATTCAGGACTATTGGTGTCTCCATGGCTAGGCAGTAGTTATGACTTGGTGCTGAACTGGTTTTAGCAGGCAGAAGACCACAGAGGGCTAATTTCGCAGAAGTAAAGCCAATTGTAAGGGTAAATAAGGCAACTGTGGTGACAATGGTGCAGAATGCTCAACAAGAGTTAATTGAGGGGTGGCAGGATCTAGCAACTTTGTTTTCCTTGTGAATTATGCCTTTTGGGTTTACAGTCCACGAATGCGCGGACAGAGTGGGAATTAGGGGAAGGGTGACTGTATATGGGTTCAGCAGGTGAAATTCGACCCTGCACCTGTGAGGAATGCTTGCTTTTCCGGGGATTTGCTGGTAAAAACAGGTTGTCTTACTCTTGTAAATTTAGTTCCGGAGAAATATGGACATAACTTAGCTCTGAAGGGATGCTCTGGGTAAATACCTGGTGAATTGCCGGCAATGGTGAAAAATACAGGCGGGTTGTAGGCGACAACGTTCTTCAGGTCGATTTCAGCAGGTTGGCGGCAGATGCACGTAATTTTCATGCAGAGGGGAGCAATAGTTCTTTTAGCGAAAATGAGAAAAAATGCGAAAATCAGCGAAAATATAGACTTTTGGGTTATTGGCGCGCTTTTTGGATGATGTCAGCATGACGTCATCAGGTGGGGTCAGGGTCGGGTGACGTCAGCATGACGTCATCGGGTGACGTGGCAGTCTTTGAGTGGTCCACGAGATTGCACAGGTGGCGGCCACGTAGGAGCTCTGGCGGTCGGGGGTGCTGACAGGGCGCCAAGTGGAGGTGACGTGGGCGGACGTGGCGCTGGCGTGGTAAGCGGGTTTTCTCGGACCGCCCTCTATACGGTCGTGGTATTGTTAGAGGGCGCTCCAAGAGAGTCTGGGGGGTGACGCGTGCAGAGTCCTGACGTCATCCTCTGACAGTTTCTCGGAAGGTATCTTTCAGTCGCGGATGCTCGTCCGATATCATGTGGGTCGTCGGATGGGAGGGCCCAGATCCGACGGTCGACATATTGATAAGATGCGCGGGTGATACGGACTACGGGGAGGATAAAATATTATTTTTTCTTAAATTTGCGCCTGGCGGAAACTTTGGAAAAAGTGGGTTTTTCGGGTTTTTTCAGCATTACGGGTTAAATGGGTTTTTACAAAGGTTTATTAACAAAGTGGGTTTAAGGTTATTAATCCGAGAAAATCTCAGATTAATTCCAGGATTAATTCTTTGGCACTCTTTGGGTTGCGCTCAAATGTTTTAGCGCTTGAAGACCTTCAAAATCATACCTAGAGCTATAATGCTCCGGGGAGGGGATACTTAGATTTTTGGGTTTTTTGCCAAGTTTTACATAGTAATAGGGGAATAGGGGGCATAGGGAGTTAAGTAGTGATAAGTTAGTAGTAAATATGAGTGAAAGAGGTGGATGGGGGGGAATACTAATTTTTTATGAAATCAACTTAGTTTTTAGGAAGTAGATCAAAATGAAAAGAATATTTGCACAAGAAATGTGGCTTTTAAAGAAAATCAGAACCAAAAAAAGACTTTGATTTTCTTTGTGTACATGGGTGGCATAGGGATGTTAGTCATGAATGTGATAGGGGGTAATTTGGAAGTTAGACATGCTCCATTAGGCTTCTGCAAGACTGCTGCAAATAGGTCATTTGTACTGGCGCCGTATTTTTACCTTTGCTTTAGGCCAGTGAAATGCCATGAACCAAACTTTCTGCAACCCCCTCTACCTACCCACTCTATTTCCTAGCATTTTTTGTTACTCCAAGGAGGGTGCACTTAGATTTGCAAACCCTTTTGTGCCTTTTCTTTTCCTTTTGGCTTTCTTTTGATTTTCTATCTAGAGCTACCCTTATTGCTTCCAAGGCCCTAGATTAAACAGTTGGGAACCTTTCTTTCTCTACCTATCTACTTTACCTGCCAAGATTAAGCTATTTGGACAGGTTTCTTTCTCTAATCTACAACAAAAATTGAAACATGGCATGACCCAGCTTAGGCTGTTGGATCACCCATCCAGAAGTAAGGCAGCACCAGCCAAAACAAGTATATTTTTTCCACAAGAATATGAGATCTTGGTATCACCAAAGTAGATCATATTGGCACTTCCCTTGCCAATCATGAAAAATGAAACCTATTGGTATAGGTAGCTAACAGGAGGACCTGAACATATAGTTCTTAGAAATAGAGGCACGTGAGCTATAGCAACCGTATGACAATGTCAAAGGGGCCGCATAGATGGTGTCCCTTAAACAGAGGCTTGTGCGGATGCAACAAGCCAAAGCACTTAAGGAGCTGGTAGATGTAGCGTGACATAGATAAGCAGTTTTGAAGGTGCGTGTCTAGCCTTGGATCAACGAGGCTTTCATAATCATAGTAACAATTGAAGGAAAGCTTGCTTAGATGCAGGGGACGTAGGAGCAGATACATGGAAGCAGTTTAGATATCACGGTCTCCAAACAGTGCGTCCAGGAGATACAAAAGGCAGCCACTCAATGTGCTACTAACCTTGCAACAGTCCGAGCAGAGTTGGGAGGTCTCCGTACAAAGATCTCCACACTGATAGAGTGACTCGAGGGCGAGTCATGATGTTTGTGCTAAGGGTTTGTTGGGCACGAGATATACCCAAGTCATGTTTTGGCTTAAAGCCCAACTTTTGACTAAGTCTGATGTAAAGACTCCACGATTTGTGGGCATGGAGTGTGAAGTTGTAATTAAGTAATAGGGTTGTCCACCCTTAATTTTGTAATGTAGTTTCGGCTTGAGAGTATTGTATAACTAGAGTGAGGCTCTAAGTTGTAAAGAAGAGGAGGAGAAGAAAACAGAAGATCTAGCAATGAAGCATTGAGTAAAAAGTGTAAAGTCGTGTTTTTGGGTCGTAGAGTAGGAGAAGGCTCTGTAGCTGAGTGCGCAGAGGCCTAGTACTCCGAAGCTGAGTGTGTAGGGCAGGTCGAGTCTATAACCTATTGAAGCATTAATAAATAGAAGTTTTACATTATTTCTGTGTATCTTTTCTTGTTTTATGCATTGAGGTATATTGGGTATGAATTTCAATTTTACTATTTATCTATTGCACGAACTTAGATGAATGTGTTGAATAAGTGAATATAATATAAAGTGATTGTTTACGTGAAGATAACTAACTATTATAAGAAGATAAGTAAGATCCGCAGTGTAAATTGGGGATATAGTGCAGATCACTACTTTAGCTGCGCAAAAGCTCCTCAGCCCCTAGTTAGGGTTACACGAAGGCAATTATAACAGGGCATGAGGCCTTGTGGGTCAAGAAAGTGTCTGAAGTGACCTATGTGAAGGCATTCACAATTGGATTAGATCGACCCCTCAGACATCTCAAGTGTGCAGAAACTTGGTTCCAGCATCCCCCCCATACTGCATCAGGTGAGACCTCATTCCACACTCCATGGGGTGTTGCCAAAAGGGCCAATAGTACAAGTATTTGTTTGGCTAAATAACTCTGAACCTGGGCTAGGCCCTATCAAGCCAACACTTCTGGTTGAGTGGAATCTCTCTCCCCTCTGAGGAAGACCTGTAATGAAATATATATCCTCTATTTCAATCCAAGGGGCATATGATCAATAACAAAAGCATCTTCTTCTACACTCCAGTAGTGTATAAACAACTCAAGCAATCTGGTATATTCCTTCATATTCATCAATTTGAAGAATTTTAACAATCCGCATCCTTGGAAGGAATCTAATGCATTTTGATCCTCCATTAATTGATTATCAATTGCACTATGCTCTCTTTCATGCCAAGTAATTGACATCCTGCAAAAAATGATGTTTTTAATCATTAAAATCATGTTTTTAATTTTTAAGTTGTGCACACGTGGGTTCTCTATTAACACAATCACATATAGGCATTTCTTATATGCAGGGCACATGTATCCAACCCACGTGCACATAAAGAAAATTTTTTAACAATAATTACTTACACTCAAATTTGTGATAAATCATCTAAAAAGCATTAAAGCTTATCAAAAGTTCAATTAGAATGCTACCTGGAAGATTTGAAGCAGTTTGAATGGTTGAATTTGATGCAAGAATCTTGCTTGGGTTTTTCTCCCCAACTCCTTCACCCAATTTCTCAAAACACAAATGAGAAATTGTGAGTCAAAAATTTTGTATATAGGTTGACAAATGAAAATTATTTTTTCTAAAGTTTATTTTTCTTTTGTGGACATTTTGACCTTTTGGCTTGGAGTGCTGGGATGGGTTGTTTTTACAAGATACTTTGGAGATTTTTTTTCAGATATTGCTTCGGTTCCATGACAGAAAACTCGTGACGGCAGGTATCACTTTCTTACTGACATATAGGTTAGGGAATATCACTTTCCATTGCATTTGCATACTGGCCTCCATACTACGATATTTTTTCCATAGGGTCGACCCCATCATGTCTTGATTCTCAAACCATTTCCGCTCGTCGACTTATAAAATCATGATATGATGGTAGAGCCAACCTTTACATGGGCATCTTATTTAGATCCTCGATAGCATATATTTCCCATGCTACTATATTGTGTAGGCTCAAGAGTCCCTTATGCGATGAAGACTCATTCTCTTTCTTCTACGTTATTTTTCTAGTTTTATACCCTAGAGGCTCCTTTGTGTTGAGTTGTACTATTGCATTGCATGTTAACCATTTTTACCTTTTGGCCTTGAGCCAGCTTCACTTGGACTCGTGTTTAAGCCACATTTTGACCATGTCTTCTATGAAATAAACCTTGCAATCACTTAGCCTCTGTAACTTGACACACCTTTTTACCTGTGGAAAGAACATTCCTTTGAGTTTCATTGACCACTTTCGTCACCTTGCATTGAGCATAGGAATGTTCCCCTCCCAAGAACTGGCGCATCTGTATTTGGACACTCATTCTTTTCACTATATTATAGCATTCTTTTATTCCTTTTTTGGCTTCATGAATATGAAAAAGACAAAAAAAAAACTATATATCCCAAAAAGAGCAAGAACGGGACATTATTTCCATAATTAGTGGCAGCCGGAGTCAGTTGTGTCACCCTTGAACAAAGGACTCAAAAAATAAGTCTTTCCTCCAATGGGATGGCCTTTAGTTTGACTTAGGAGAGCCTTAACCTTGTTTTTGAGTTAGTACTCCTCTGATTGGTTATCTCTTCCAATCATATGGAGAGTTTTTTTATGCCTCCTACATGACAAACTTACACAAAGTTATCATACGCTGCCATGTAGTCGCATTTGAGTCATGCTTTTGTTCAAGGAAAGTAAAGTTGAGTTGGCCTTTCTATAGCGTCTCTTGACCCATTTTTTAGTCTACCATCCCTGGTTGTTAGATTCATGTTCATTATCACATCAACTATTTGGTCCTTTGCCTGTGTTGGTTTGAGAAGGTCTCCATTGACTGCTTGTTAGCAGGTCTTGCTCTTGTCGACTACGACAAATTTCTATGAGAGAAGATCTAAAGCTGCACCCTAGCACTATTTTCATTGTTGATAGGTTACCTTGTGCTTAGCATCAATCAGTATCATGAGTCTTTGGTTGAGTGGTTTCCCTTGTGTTTGACATTAGCTTTCATTATCACAAATTGGGATTCGTGTAGTACCTTGGTTTCCATTTGACACTATTGGTGGATTCCTCACCTCTATGTCAATTTTCATTATTGGTTGGTTCAGAGGGTTTTTATTGTGTGCTAGCTACATCTTGTGTACACCAGAAACATGCTTCAGTTGGGTTACTACATCTTTATTCGTCTGATTCCTTCCAAATTATGTTGGCATTATGATTTTGGTTTGGCTCTATGGTACAGGTGTTGTACTTGAAGGCAACTCACTCTTGTGGCAGATCTCAGTTCAGGCACTCAAAATCATGGGAAAAGAGATACCCACAGGTGATCCTATGAGAAGTTGCAGACCCGCAGGTACGCCGACCAAGAACTATGGACATACACGCAGGTGCTCCGTTCAGAAGGTGCGGACCCCAGTTTCACTCACTCCAATGCAGAAAAGCATGTGCACGTGGGAATCTTTATGAATGGTTCATGGTATTTAGCCCGACATATTTGATCCTATGGTTTTGGTCCGTGGTTTTGCATCTACAAATATTGATCCAAGGTATTGGGTTCATGGTATTGTGTTATTATAGTTTTGGACCGTGGTATTGTGAAAGGCTTGCCTATAAAAAGGAAAGGAGATCTTGGCTTCATACTCGTGAAATTTGAATATCTTAAGATCTGAAATTTTGGGCGATTGGTTTTAAAAGCTAGATCTAAATCAAGGAGAAAACTTAAGGCGAATCTATTGACAAGTCGTGATCTCTCGGGCGCATGAACAAATCTATGGATCTGACTGACTGTGGCACATTGGAGGACTGTTAAATTTGGCCCTAATCAGAGGTTCGCAGGCGATCCACGGCGTAAGTGCGGGGGTACGCAGCTTAGAAGAAATCACAGTGCGGGGGTATGTAGCGCAGAAGAAAGCGCAGTGCGGGGTATGCAGCGAAGAAGAAGGTGCAGTGCATGGGGTACGCAGCGCAGAAGAAAGTGCAGTGTGGGGTACGCAACGAAGAAGAAGGTGCAGTGCGTGGGGTACGCAGAGAAGCAGAAGGCGAAGTGTGAGTTACGCAGCACAGAAGAAGACACAGTGCGGAGGTATGCCGACAGACAGACTGTTCAGGTGCGGATCTAAGCAGAAGTACGCAGAGCACAAGAAAGTTCAGGTGCGGATCTGCGCAATTTAGACATAGAAGAGCTGTGGATATCCGCAAGTTTATATTGGTCAAGTTGTGGACTTTTCTTTGAAGTATTTGTTGGCTGCCTTTTCTATTTGTTGCAGAGTTCTGGGTTTAGTTTACTGGTATTGCGTTTCTGTTTACAGCATTCTGAGAAATTGGGTGAATCATTGGTTGATTTTATGAGTTTGGTTGATTCATATGTACTTGTTGATTATTTGATGTCCATGGATCCAGTCTGAAAATGTATGAAACGTGGTCCTTGAAGAAGTAAAAAGAGCAAAGGGGGTTGTAGCTCCCTTCCAGGAGAGACTGGACAACGAGAGAGGGTTGTAGCTCTCTGCAGGTTGCAGCCTGTGTACTGGTAAAGGACTGCACCAGTACAAAATCATTGTAAAAGAAGTTTCTAATTGAAATAAGATAGAGACATATTGCAGCAGGTGGTTTTCACCCACATTGGGTTTCCACCTTATATCTGGTGTTCCTTGGTGTGATTATCTGTCTTTCTTGTTCTTGCTCATTATTATATGGTATTGACATACAAACTAATGATCAATATCTGAAGAATAAATTAAAGTATAAATCTGGAAGGTTTACGGAAAATAATTTGATAATACTGATTCACCCCCCCCCCTCTCAGTATTATTTCCAACAAATTATTGGCCTACAGGTTACACTCGTGCTAGATTAATGAAGGATGCATTAATGCCTTCCTTCTAGCGGATCATTGTTATAGACATATTTGGGCACATAAATCCCAAAATTATATGTTGATAAACTAGGGCTCATCAACCTCAAAAAGAGTTGCTTCATACCCTAAAGAAAAATAGTCATCTGAATACAACATTCCGTAAAATTTCTAATTGAGAAACCATCCAGAAATGGCCTAAATTAAACCATATTGACTGCTCCACTGGAAAAGTGTGATGTGTACTGAGTGGTACACTTCCAGGGTGTGATGCATACTGATTAGGCCTTCTATAGGCTATGATGGGTGAGGATAGACAAATGGTTGAGACAGTTTGCTAGGTGGTTGCTCATGGAATCTTCTAGAAACTTCTCTTGTGCCACTTGCCTCTCTAAATTCACCCAAGGATGAATAAGGGATCTAAGAAATCTCCAAATGGAACCAATTGTAACAAGTGGAATGAAACTAATCAAACCCCATGGATGACTCACACCCTTGCACACATCTATAATGGATCTCTAGTTCAAGAGATCCAAAGGCTGAAATATTGTGAATTGCAAGGAAGTGTTGATAGTTTGTAATTGAGGAAAGAGCATTGTATTGTTGGAGTGATCTTGCTATTTCATGAGGTGAAGAAGGATTGAAGCTGGGAGGATGATGCTGGATTAGACAACTGGGTTGTAATTCTCCCTTCTATTAATAAAGTTCTTCAAGTTTTCTTCCATATGATTGTGTAATTGTGAATGTTATCATTTGTGAATGCTATCATTTATTCATTATATATCTGATTTTGTAATGCTTATGTTGTAATAGATCATGATGCTTTGATCGTTCTTTGTTGTTGTACTTGTGCAAGTACTCTCCAAGCGTATTAAGTACAGGGAGGAGTTGCAGGCTCTGTCAAAGGGGAGAGAGGTGAAGCAAGGGATTAAGCATAAGTTCTAGGTTGGTTCCATTGTCTTTCTCTTAATCTATTACACATAGAATAAATTGTTGAATTGCTTTAAACTGTTGTTTCTAGGGTAGCTACCAAACCTAGAGGGCTAGCATTCTTTAGGAATACTAGTTTTTCCTAGAAACAAATTGGTGACTCTGCTGGGGAGAACAGATGTTTGTTTGTTGTTATTGTTTGTTTTATAAACTGTAGACAGAGTCTGAAGTCAGCCAGGTAGCCTTCGAACTGCTCTTGCTCTACAATTTCATAGTAGATGAACGTTGCTTCAGTCAATCTCTGGTTTAGTTTATGAATTGAAAATTTGACTTACAAGCACATCTAGATGCCCTTTTGGTAGCTTAGTAACCTCTCAAGACATTCCTCTATACTTTGCTCTTTACTGTTCATTGAAACTTAGCTTAACTCATTAAAAACAACTACACATCTGAGCCAAAACCTATTTCAGTTGTGCTCCCTGGACCATCGCACTATCTTCCACTGTAACTCAGTATGCATCACACCTCCTGAGTGTAGTAAGTGTGATGCATCTTTGTTTCTGTGAAGCCCAGGTGCGATGACTGATTTAACTCTTTTTCCATTCTAGAAATTGAGGGTTTTTTGACCTTGTTTTCAGTTTTGTTTAATTGTTTTGCTGCACATGAACAGTGCCTCCTTACTGAAGCCTACTTGCATCACATAGACTAGCCTCAATTACATTAGAATTAGTGATTTTTTTTTTGTTTGTTTGTTCATCATTTACAATCCTTTGTCGAAAAATTGTTTAAATCGATTTGTCACTTTGATACAAAAGTGTCGTAATTGTCGTTTTGTGTCGAAACGAGAAGTGTCATGAATTCTTCCTTCCCTTGATAATCGATTGAACTTTTCTTCATGTATTTGATTTGATTTTTTTGTATTCAAAGTGTCGAAAGCATTTCTTATTCAAAATTGAAAAGTGTCGTTTATTCTTCCTTTCTCTTTTGAAGAAGAAATTGTCGAAATGTCATTTTGAATGAAATATTTCAAATCTTTGCTGCATTTAGTTTTCATTTTTGGCAATTTTTTACATTAAGGAGAATGAAAACAAATACATGCATTTGCATTTAGCAGTTGTAGATTTGTGTGTGAAAATATGCTTTAGGGAAATCCATTAGGGTGTGCTCTTTGCTTCTTTCTCTTTGCACAGTTGTTTTCTTTCCCTAGTAGCTAGGATTTTCATTGCTCAAAATAAACAAAAAATGTTTATCATTGTAGATTGCATTTTAGGAATTTCAAATCATCATCATGTGGTGAACCATTGAAAGGAAAAATCTAAATAAGATCAACTTTAAAATAAATTTAAATGAACCTAACAACGCTTTGGAACTTAACGCAACATATCTAGAGGTCTGGGCTAGAGACGTGTTCCGACGTCACTAAAACTAGTGGTTTTCATTTTCATTGAAGGTTGGGTGATTCCTCCTCCTTGATATGACAAGTGCTAGCACAGACTTGTGCTCCCCATACCATCACATATATATTGGGAGACCACAATAGGCTTAAATCCTTTATCCATAGGAAGTTGAGTCTGCTGCCTTATTGATCGCAATGCACTGAACATAGCATTTGGGAAGATTGGCTATCATACATTAGTCCTTGGTAATTTCGTTTTAATTTATTACCAACGTGTATATTACAATTTTGCAAATGGTTTTGTAATCCCTCTGTCTAGATTTTCCAAAGTATTCACTTTTGTTCCTTTTCGACTCTTTAAAAGATAGGGTCCATCTAAGCACTTGTCCTTTCAGGTTCATTAAAAATCGAAGGAGACTAGAGTCATCTTTAGCTTTTTCTCGACTCTTAAAAACTGAAAAATCAAAGTTGTGTCCAAAGTGTCGTTAAAATTAATTGACTGTGAATAACATCCCTATTCCTTAGTTGATCTTAGGTTGAGACATATGACGACAAATCTGGAGTCTACTAATCAAGGAATCCCTTTTGATGGGAATCCTAGTCCTTTTCCTTCTTTTGGAAATGTTGGTGCTCCATATATGGCTACATTATCCCTTTCGGGACTTACCATTGTCCTTCCAGTATGGTTGTTTAACCTCCTTAGTTCAAAATGTCGAGACATATTTGAAATTGAGTACACCTCCAACTGGACAAAATCAACCTCCAGTTGATCCTAAAGTTGACCTTTTGCCTTCATCCTCATTTGTTTCTTCCTCCCCTTATTCCTCTTTGCTTGGTGAAAGTATTGGTACTAGAAACCAGGTCACTAAGAAGAAGAAGAAGAAGCCAATTTAACAAGGGGGAAACCAGGAAACCATTTCTCTGAATGCAACATCTGATGAAAATCTGTCTGTTAAGCCTCACAAAGTCAAATATCCATGCATAATTTGTGCGGGAGACCATTTTCATTGAAATTGTCCTTATTTTCCTCGAATCTTGAAAGAATGGTCCTCCCGTTCACACCATCCTATGTCATCAACCTCTGAGATCATGTTGGTAACACACCATCAACTAGTGATAGTAAAGTTCATGGACAGAAGGGAAAGATCAAGATTCCATGTAGGTTATGTGAAGGTAATCATTCCTTTCACCTTTGTCCCTTTTTAGATGAAGCCAAAAGAGTGTTGGATAACCGTCCTGCTTCACCGCAACAACTTCCATCTAGTTATAGGAAACTCTCCCTAAATCCTTCACTAGTTCATAAACCGACTGACCAAAATAAACCATCGGTCAAAACCACTCTCTCTGAAAGTGAATCCTATAAGTCTAGACCCGATCCAAATCAACAGGTCAAGGTAACGGTTGACCCTATTTCACCTTCAGCTAATCGTACCTTTCCTGAAGAGAGTGAAAATCATACCACTCAAGTTCTTGTTGTTTCCTCAAATTCAAATGAGCTTGGGGGAAGTCCACCTATTCCATCAAGAAAGGAGGAGAATCCTCTAGTTCTCATAACTCAAGTGGTTAATTCTCTTGTTTCTATGGTACCCCCTCCAAGTAGTATAGTCACTTCCTTTGATTGGAATCAAGTGGCAGGATTCCACCTTCCTTCTTATGTTCCTTTCCAGATCATAGTGCAAGTTTGTAAAATGATTGTATCTGGCACTATTATAGATGAAGGTGCATCAGTGAGTACAATTTCCTCAACTGCTTGGCAAGTGCTCAGTTCGCCACTGCTTGTGCCTATTACTCAGAAACTATTGGGCTCTAACAAAGGAACCAGTCGACCGTTAGGGATCCTTCCTCAGTTACCTATCACTTTAGGAGGAAAAACTATTTATCTGAATGTGATGGTAGTCTTAGGACCTTTAGATTACAATTTTTTAGGGCCTAAATCTACCTTAGGCTGAGAAAGGTAGGATCTAGGATAAGATCAAACCACGCTTAACCTGGTAGCTAGCCCTACCAAGTCGGGAGAGGGCTCTCTCCTTGTCAATCTCAGCAAAATATGATCAATGAGGCTTGAGATGACCAATATGAATACTGATCTTAGGCTAGGTATGTGTTCAGAAGAGTTTGATTGAATTTGATGATGTTTTGTTGGCTCAAATGTGAAAGGTAGATTTGGGTCAGGGGAATGAGGCTCAGTTTTGCAGAGATCACTATGGGGCGAGGTAGGCAAATGGTTTGGTACTTCAAATTGAATGAGATGGACAGCTTTTAGATTGGTGAGGAGTTGAAGAGGGCATGAAAGTCTCAGGGATCTGCTTCAAACAGCTGAAAACATAAATAATTAAACAAACCCTAGGTAGAGCACTGCAAATCAATGAATTCTACCTTTATCCTTGTCTAATTTAGTTAAGATGAAGAAAAGAGAGATGATGGCATACATAAAATATATATATATATACTTAAAATTACATAAGGAAACACAATACAAAATCAAGATGCCACAAGAGTCCCATAAAGTGCTGCAAATCTTGGTCTCTTCCTTAGCCAAACTGCTGAAATGAGTATACAATGAAGCTCCATGCTTTTCCAAAAGTCTAACCTCTGCTAATGACTGAAAAACAAGTAGATATAGGAAATAAACAACTCATCCTAACCTTTAGGGCTTGAGCTCATAATTTTAGGAGTTGTTCCAACAAATTCTAAACTGAGAAATAAAAATAATGCAGTGGAACAGCTTGCCTCTAAAAACTAGGGAACTGATTCATTCAGTCGCAAACTACCTTTTCATGGATGAATCTACCTCTATGAGAAAAAATTTAACATAATTATATAAAAATCCATAAATTCCAATTAAATTACATCATGATTTTGACTGTTAGAAAGAGAAAACTCAAACTATGAATAAACTAGGCAAAAAACAGAGTTGTTTGGCCAAAATGAGGAAATTTCCTCCTATGCGCCGCGGTGATTTCCCTATGCGAAGCACCTTTTTGTAGCTGATTTTGGAGGCCTTCCCTTGCACCAAATTTGCTCCAAGTTGGCTTGTTGGAAAGGTATACCTATCTATCTTCCCAAATAAATGGAATTTCAGAATTTGGCCTCCATTTACCCCTCCAAATGTGAGTTCTCCCAACTCTACTTCCTGTGTGTCCAAAAAGGGGCAGAAAGGTCATTTTTGAGGTGTTTTTGACCTTTTTGGAAGCTCAAAACTTATCAAAATTTATTGGCTATTTGTGGGAATTCATATTTTTCCATGAAAAATCCAAAAATTCTGAGTTTTCCTCAAAATTATGTCCCTAGCAAAAGCTTGCGCCAGGTGGCGCAACGCATCAGGCAGAAAAACCTATTTTTTAGGCCAAAAATTCAAAATTTGCAAAAAGTGTCCCTAATTTCTTGAAATTTGGGCTGAGTGTCCTTCATTAAGTGTTGTGTTGGGCCAAGGAAGCCTTAGCCAAGATCTGGAGTCTATCTTTCTCTTTTCACTTCCTCGATGCTTTTTTCAACTTGGCCTTCAAAATCTTGATTCTTGCTTTGCACGCCTTGTTTCTCACCAAGTAGTTGTAGGCCATGTCGCTAAACATGTTTTTCTCTCTATTGGCCTTCTCTAGTATCTTTTCCAAGTGCATATTTTCCCTCTCAAGCCAAGATTCATGATCACCATCAATTTCTTGTTCAAGTGGTGTCAACTTGATTTTCCTCCTCTTGGCAGCTTATCGGTTTTCTCTTATGGTTTGTAGCTCTATAAGGTCTTGTTTGTTGAAAAGTTGCTTGTTTTCTTTTTCAAGGTCTCAGTCTCTTTGACCTTCTTCTGTCTTGAAGATCCTCTTTCCACCTAAGGCACTAATGAAAATATTTGAGGTCCCTCTCCCAAGGTTTTAATGATGTAGTAGCTGATGAGGAATGAAGGGATGAGGTGGGGACACGAAGAGTATGAAAAGATTTTAAAAGATAAAATGAGTGAGGTGTATGGGGATGATGAGTGCTTGAGGGAGTGGATATTTTGAGGTTTTATGGAATGAGGGGAATAAGGGGAGTGAATAGGGTTTTAGAATGTAGGATAAGGGCTTGATAGGGAAGTAGGAGTAATGAAAGAGTAGGATGTTGGAGTTAGGGTTTGGGAGTAGGGTATAGGGCTAGAGTTTTAGGGTTTTTGGGATAAAGGAGTAGTATGAGTGTGAATGGGAGAGGGGTAAGGGAAATGAGACTTGGGAAATGTAGTGGAGGGGAATGTAAAAATGATGCAGGGGAATAATATCAAGAATGACAACTTTTGAAAACCCTAGACAGCTTTTGTAGTGCAACTGAGCAGCAAACTAGGGTTTGATTTTGCACCTATCAAAATACCACCTAAAATGATAAAATCTCTTTCAATTTCACTTAGGAATGTTTACTTACTTGTAGAGAGGTTGTTTACAAATTTGGAGGCTTGGAAAGGTAATGAAATGAGTTTTTGAGCTTAGTTGACAAGTGCGTTGCGGCAATGCATCATTCCTTTTTGTAGACCATTTTTGAGGGCCTTCCTAGTGTCAAAATTGACTACACGATATCTTGTTGGAAATATTATTGATTCAACCTTCCAACCCAACTTGAAGTTTTCAATTTGGAGTTCATTTTCCTTGTCAAAGGTCAAATCTCCCAAGACTGGTCAAAATGTACAAAATGAGGCTGCCTAAAGGAAGAGTGTTATTGTAGTCAACGTTTGAAGCTCTTCCTCAACCCCAAATTGAGCTCATGATAGCTCATTTGAAATATATTTGTGTCAAATTACCATTTTACTCATCAATAAAGTCATTAGGCCAACCAATCTAGGAGAAATCTTGATTTGCCCAAGGTAACTTTAGAGGTGCATCAATTTTCTTGAGGAAACTCTATGTTTGATATTTCTCTAAAACCATGACACCTGTGTAAAAAGTGAAGGAGGTTTTTCTTCCTTGGCCTATTGCGGACAAAAACCTCTCTCAAGTTTCCCAAATTCATATTTTCTTTCTTAGAAACATCATTGGAGTAAAACCTATCCTGATGTGTGGAACAAGAGATTTGTCGAAATGAAGTGAAATGAAGGGGATAAGGGGCTTCTAAATTCTTGAGAAAATTTTGGGAAGTAGGGAGGGATGTTAGGAAGTAGGGGAAAGTGTAATTTCAAAGATTGAGAGAGGGGAAGAGGTCCAAAAGGGAAAAACACATGCCTAGCCTAGAAAATTGTCAAGTTGTAGCAAGAAACTAGGGTTTGTGCAAAAATGAGGAATTTGAGGGATATCAGTGATGGGAAGTGTTTAATAAGGTACATTAAGGATAGGGGAAGGTGTATGAACATCAGGATACAAGTTTTGCTGATTATTTGACCATCCAAGAGAAATTACCTTCAAAACCCTAGGAGAGGGAAATGAACCTTACCTAGGCACAACTAAAGCATGAATAAGGTGTAAAATGACCCATTGGAACTTGACATGATGATGACAACCCTCTGAATGATGGTACACTCAGCTGAATAGTGACATGGACCGACCTTTGGACAACTTTAAAAGGAGTGAAAGCAAACCCTAGACGTAATACATAGTGACCAAATTTTACTCGAAGACTCACTGAAATGACAAAATTTGACGTTGACACCTTAAAATCACTTTGTAAGAGCATGTTTGATCATTGGAGGAAGGCTACAAAGACTAACACTAACATTGGCTCCAATGGGGATGGTAGCTCCTTGGAGGTGCCAAGAACGACAGATCTTTGGGAGAGCAGACCAGTGCCTTATCCATTGGGCAATGGAGTCAAAAACGCAAGCTGAAATACATGATTGAAAACTGATGACTTTACGACACAAACTAACTCTCACTTAACTAAAAATTGGCTCGATACTTTATCACAACCAACAAACTGGAAATGATGCTCAAAGTAGAGCTTATTCATCAAAACCTACTCTAACAGTTTCGTTCATCACCTGAACAAGTGAAATGAAACAACCAATGCAACCAAGTAAGTATTATGGCTGTTGTTTGAATTCACCGCAAGTGCTTCCTTATGAACAACAAGAGAGAACTATTAAAAGGAAACTCCCATGAAAACTTGTGAACAGATCCGTTGCATGATATGGATTCTCTATCCGCCTCCAAAAACACTACATAAGGATCTCGAAATTCATGGACACTGGGACTTAGCTCATCCAATGGATTGCTTCTCTTCTCTTCATACCATGAATGCAAACTTTGATCTGAGCTTTGTGACGAGACTCCTGCTAAAAATGACAAAGAAACCGGTTGTCGAATCCAGTTTGTATCAATACTTTTGTCAAGCTCACAGATAGGAGAAGGACTTTGGCTACAGACATTATCCAACACATCAGCTATTGGATCATGAAAAACTTGAAAAGGCTGTTGCAACCCATTTTCTATTTGTTCTGATGAGATTGCATGACTTTCTACAGGCTACTCATTTCAAGATATACCATGCAGTTTTCCCTTCAGAAACTAAAATGATTCGAAACAAAATGGTATGGAATCATCTTATATCATTTGATCGTATGTGTCAGCTTCCAAGTCTTCATATGAAACTTGACACTCAATGGCATTCGGGGGCTACAAATCTAGATATGGGAAGTCTTGAACAAGGTTTTCATTGCCCTCAAGATGGTCCAAATCAAGACATGTCGATAGTTGATTTCTTATTTCATTAATGTTGTCTCTGATGAACTAAAATGAAGCAAAACAAAAAGGCAAAGATCCTTCACTTACTTCAAAATTTTTTGCACTTTCCTTGTCATTTCCATAGCTGATATGTGATGGCTAAACATTGTATTTGAGTTGCCGAAAGTGAACTTCTTCCTCCCACAAACTAGCTGCTGATTTGTCTGCAAGATTAGCTTCTATTTGGAGAACATAATCATCATCATACTGATCAAACTGAGGCAAATCATCAGTATAAAAGACATCATCAAGAATACATGTCATATCAATAGATCTCTCTTCTCCAAGATTATCTATAAAACAATCATTATCAAATCTATGACAACTGGGATAAGAAAGAAAATGTTTTGGAGCAGCCATTTGTTCTTCTTCAATTAGCGAGCGATGGGCTTGAACACTATACTCATTCCTTGTGGTGATCCTTTGCATCATCTCTTCCACTACACTTGCCAAAATGTCAAGATTTACCTCTAGAGATGTTGATTCCTCCGAATCTATGTTTTTCATCTCTTCTTCCTTCAAGTTTTCCCTTTGGATCAACAAATGAGCCTCTATATCTACTACATTGTTCTGCATCTCTTCAAGTGTTGCAAGATTCCTTTCTCTCAGCTGAAAATCCATTTCCGAATCAAAGGCGCCCGGGTAGTGCAAGAGAGTGGATCTAAGGGGAGGTCTTATATTAACCAACATCGAATAATAAACTTTGTTAAATCTGGTAGAAAATTATTGTGCTGTCTCCCCTCACAATCTTTTCAACTAGTTATACTATTCTATAATCAAGAAAGGGTTTTTTCTAAACACCCAGCTATTGAGGAAAACTTTGATGAACTACTGTAAATTTGAGATGCTTGCATCAGGCAAGGTTTTGAACCAACTCTTGACTTTGCCTTGCAAAGAAAGAGCAAAAACCCTAATACTGACATCTTCTTCATCAACTTCAAAAAGGTCGAGAAAATACTCAAAATTCAGTACGTGTCTCTCAACAGTGATGTTGTTGCATTCACCATCAAATCTTGGTAGATATAGGTCATGACTTTTAGGGAAAGCATGGTATACCTTAGGTAAAATTAGAGGCTTGTATCGATCTGGAATTTTAGAAGGTATAGGGGTATGTATAGAGGGTGTAGAATCAGACTTGGTCTCTTCAGGCTCATCAGTTTAAAGACGGTCATCACAAGCTTTAGAAAAAGGGTCTTGATCAAGCTCAAATGCATGCAAATCTTTGGTATTCACAATCTTCAAAGGGAAGGAATCAAATGCAGGTCCTGGATCTCTACTCAAATACAATATAATTTGCAAAGCCTTCTTGACATTCTCGGGAAAAGGGAAGAAATAATTTATAACAAAGAACAAAATGTCTTGGATGAAATTCCAACTTGAATACCTAATCTTTCCATATTGTCCTTTCATGTTTCTATTGGTTGGGTTCATCCTCCAATGGAGTCCTTGGATCTAATCTCGAAACTGATTTGGAATCGCCAGGTGAATGATTTCAGCCTTGCTATGTCTGATCATTGTTCACCATCAACAATCAGATCTGAACTTGATACATGTTACTGGGGAAACTAGATGTTCAGTTCATAAACTAGACCGGAGATTGACTGAAGCAGCATTCATCTACTTGTGCACTCGCAAAGCAAGTGCAGTTCGAAGGCTACCTCGCTAACTTCAGGCTCCTTCTATAGTTTATAAAGCAAAGAACACTAACAAGCAAATAAACTTTTCGATCCCTAGTATGGTCACCACTATGTTAGTGCCTAAATCTACCTCAGGCTGAGAAAGGTAGGATCTAGGATAACATCAAACCACACTTAACTTGGTAGCTAGCCCTACTAGGTCGGGAGAGGGTTGTCTCCTTGTCAATCTCAGCAAAATATGATCAATGAGGCTTGAGATGACCAATGTGAATACTGATCTTAGGCTATGTATGTGTTCAAAAGAGTTTGATTGAATTTGATGATGTTTTGTTGGCTCAAATGTGAAAGGCAAATTTGGGTCCAAGGAATGAGGCTCAGTTTTGCAGAGATCACTATGGGGTGAAGTAGGCAAATGGTTCAATAATTCAAATTGAATGAGATGGAGTGATTTAGATTTGTGAGGAGTTGAAGAGGGCATGAAAGTCTCAGGGATCCTCTTCAAAAAACTGAAAACATAAATAACTAAACAAACCCTAGGTAGAGCACTGCAAATCAATGAATTCTACATTTATCCTTGTTTGATTTAGTTAAGATGAACAAAAGAGAGATGATGGCATACATAAAACACATATAAACCTACAATTACAGAAGGAAACACAATACCAAACCAAGATTCCACATGAATCCCATAAAGTGCGGCAAACCTTGGTCTATTCCTTAGCCAAACTACTGAAATGAGTATACAATGAAGCTCCAAGCTTTCCGAAAAGTCCAACCTCTACTAATGACTAAAAAACAAGTAGATATAGGAAATAAACAACTCATCCTAGCCTTTAGGGTTCAAGCTCATAATTTTAAGAGCTGTTCCGACAAAGTCTAAACTCAGAACTAAAAAGTAGGCAGTGGAACAGCTTGCCTCTAAAAACTAGGGAACTGATTCATTCAGTTGCAAACTACCTTTTCATGGAAGAATCTACCTCTGTGAGTGAAAATTTAGCATAATTACATAAAAATCCATCAAGTCACATTAAATTACATCATGAGTTTGACTATTAGAAAGAAAAAATTCAAACTATGAAGAAACTAGCCAAAAAACAGAGTTTTTTTGCCAAAATGAGCAAATTTCCTCCTATGCACTGCGCTGATTTTCCTATGCATAGCGCCTTTTTGCAGCTCATTTTGGAGGCCTTCCCGTGCACCAAATTTGCTCCAAGTGGGCTTGTTAGAAAGGTCTAACTGTATAATTTCTAAAACATGTGTAATTTCTAAATTTTCCCTCCATTTTCCCCTCCAAAACGGAGTTATCCCAACGCTACTTCCTGTGTGTCCAAAAAGGGGCAGAAAGGTCATTGTTGAGGTGTTTTTAACCTTTTTGGAAGCTCAAAACCTGTCAAAATTTCTTGGCCATTTGTGGGAATTCATATTTATCCATGAAAAATCCAAAAATGATAATTTTTCCTCAAAATGAGGTCCCTAGCAAAAGCACGTGACAGGTGGCGCGGCGCATCAGGCAGAAAAACCTATTTTTTAGGCCAAAAATTCAAAATTTGCAAAAAGTGTCCCAAATTTCTTAAAATTTGGGCTGAGTGTCCTTCATTAAGTTCTCTTTTGGGCCAAAGAAGCCTCAGCCAATATCTAAAGTCTATCTTACTCTTTTCGCTTCCTCGATGCTTTCTTCAACTTGGCCTTCAAAATCCTGATTCTTGCTTTGCACACTTTATTTCTCACCAAGTAGTGGTAGGCCATGTGCCTCAACATATTTTTCTCTCTATTGGCCTTCTCTAGCATCTTTTCCAAGTGCATACTTTCCCTCTCAAGCCAAGATTCACGATCAGCATCATTTTCTTGTTCAAGTGGTGTCAGCGTGATTTTCCTCCTCTTGGTAGCTTGCCGGTTTTCTCTTATGGTTTGTAGCTCTATAAGATCTTTTTTGTCGGTAAGTTGCTTGTTTTCTTATTCAACGTCTCAGTCTCTTTGACCTTCTACTGTCTTAAATATCCTCTTTCCACTTGAGGCACTGATGAAAATATCTGAGGTCACTCTCCCTAGATTTTAATGATGTAGTAGCTGATGAGGAATGAAGGGATGAGGTAGGGACAAGAAGAGTATGAAAAGATTTTAAAAAATAAAATGAGTGAGGTGTATGGGAATGATGAGTGCTTGAGGGAGTGGATGTTTTGAGGTTTTAGGGAATGAGGGGAATGAGGGGAGTGAATAGGGTTTTAGAATGTAGGATAAGGGTTTGATAAGGAAGTAGGAGTAGTGAAAGAGTAGGATGTGGGAGTTAGGGTTTGGGAGTAGGGTATAGGGCTAAGGTTTTAGGGTTTGGGGATAAAGGAGTAGCACGTGTGTGAATGGGAGAGGGGTAAGGGAAATGAGACTTGGGAAATATAGTGGAGGGAAATGTAAAAATGATGCAGGGGAGTAACAACAAGAATGACAACTTTTTAAAACCCTAGACAGTTTTTGTAGTGCAAATGAGCAACAAACTAGGGTTTCACTTTTCACCTATAAAAAAACCACCTAAGATGATCAAATCTCTTGAAATGTCACTTAGGAATGTTTACTTACTTGTAGATAGGTTATTTGCAAATTTGGAGGCTTGGAAAGTGTTGTGGTCACCAACAACCCCCCTCTTTTGTTTGATATTAGCAATAACACCAAGAAAATAGGAGACCCTTATGAAAAAATTCAAACAAACAGCTCCATGAACATTCTTGTTTTTCCTTAGAATTTTATCGCAACAAAGCAAAGAAAACGTTTTCTTTTATGGGCATAACAAACTACGAAGGAACGATGCGAAATTCATCGCATCGCATTCACCATAAGCGCCCTTAAATAAAAAACTTAAAAAATCTCCGATGGCCAATGTGCGACATCGCATATCGCAACATCGCGTAAAGCGGCACACAATAACACAAATCTGCGATCTGCGATCTGCAATGAGTGCAATATCGCGATACCACAATACTAAAATGCAAATCCACGAATCTGCGATCTGCGATGAGCGCGAATTTTTCTCGGCACAATATTCAAGGAAAGCTGCCCATTAATCAGAATTAAGTGCACGCCTGTAAAAAGGAAATTAATGATTGTATGAATGGCTGCTTTTCGTTTTTTTTTAAGATTCAGTTCACTTTGAATGTCATGATTATACACACACAAGATCTGAAGCTTTCATGTCAATCTTTATTTCCACTTACTCTTTTCCTTTACGCAAACTATAAAACATGAAATAACATGGAGCAATTTTGCAGGAAACATCTAAGGAAAAGGGGAAAGTGCCAATGCTCGGAGAACACAGAAGAGATCTCTTCAGAAACGGGTGCCACATACGATAGCACTACAGATTCCAGAGTATCACTCAACAGATGCTAATGACCGATAGGTCATCTGAAGCTCAGAACCAAAGGCGCACAAAAGCAACATGATTACTGAAAGACCTGAAACTTACATACCAGAAAATCCTGCCACGAAGAACAGAGGCAGTTTTCAATCCATAAAATTGCTTAGAAAGTAAAGTCTTATAACTCATCAAGTCATCCGCAAAGACAGAAAACAAAATAGCAAAAGGAGAACCAGTCTGAGGGAAATTTGAGTTATTACCAAGTATACATCAAGTCAGCGGGAGATTCTCTAAATTATCTTATAGTTTACCAGAAAGTTGTGCCAACTCTTGTTACTTCTTCTTTTATAGCACACACGAAAGGGAAAGGCAACCAACCAACTCTTCTCAGACGAATGTTGCACACTTACAGCACTAAGGAGAAAATACAAAAATAGTTCAAAGTCAGATTTAATTTTAGAAATAATTTGCTTTATGAAAGGGACGGTCATTTGAAAACCGGATCCTTAATTTATGTAATCGCATTAAATAGCTAGCAGTATTTAAACCCTTCTCAGGCATTTAGAGAAGGGTCCGGAGATTTGTCGAAAACTCGTCCTCAGAACATGCACTTTTGTGCCCTCGGAGGTGGTTTTGATGAATGGATGGATCAAGGTTTATTAATGTTTGCATCGGATATCTGCTACTGATGTTTCACTTCTGTACTCTTAGTAGATGTTAGAACAAGGAGAGATAAATCATTGTTGCTTGAAGCTTATGAGTGGAACCAGTCATAAATGGTACTTTTATCTCTTGACTATTCCTTCTTATGTTCTTTAAGTGATTTATAGTTCAAGTTGTTTATATGTCATTGTATGAATGTATGGGTTATCATTTGGCACTTTTGTACGGTGGAGTCATATTGTTTGTATCTGACATATGAATAATTTATTATGCGACATGTTGTTCACAACTGTTTTTTTTAACTTCTTATGCAAAATAGTTTATCTTTAATGATTTCTATTCTTATGATAGATGAATGATCCTTATTACTAGTTATTGTTCGAAATCTTTTTAGATCGCATAATAGGAGATATATACCCCGGGTTAGTGTAGATTAGATGTATTGTTTCTCACTAGATTATAATAGCATAGAGTTAGTTTAAAGGGTCTGAATTAGATTAGCTTTAAATTCCTCTTAGATCAGCATAGTTCAAACTCTACACACACACATACACCCAAGGTCGGGAAACTGGTCCCCTCATCCCCAGTCGGACCCGCTATACCAAACGGATAAGGAGCTGCCAACCAAGGTCCGGACCGGGTGGGTATCACCCTTGTTGTCGACCCGATTTTCGGGGCTTCAACAAGTCATGAATGATAATAACATGTTGTTGTATGCATTATCATATGCATAATGGTAATGTTCATTGCATTGAAGATATTGATGTTACATGAATCATGTTAACCCGGATTGGTCTATGCATATGATTATGGTTATGGTATTCAGGGAGGAGTCAGCTTATTTGTGATAGTGTGTTGCACTAATCTAGATTGACTGTGCAGATGTGATTATTATGTATGAATGATAATTGTTATGAGTTTATGATGTGTTAGTTAGTGGCTATTATGGATATCATGACCTTATTTATGGTTGAGTTGATATGTCGTGAAGTTATATCATATTAATCTGGATTGATTATGCAGACAAGATAGACTCCCCTGACATACATTAAGGTATGAGTTTTCTTATGTCATTTATTTGGTGTTTGAATGTTTGACTATGCCATTTATTTGGTGTTTGAGTGTTTGGTATCTATCATGTCATCTATCTATTGTTTGAATGTTCGATTACTTGAATGATATGAGTATGTGTCTATAAGATTCCTTGTCGAAATGATCTTGTTTTAAGATGGTTATACTAATACATATGTGTTGAGGCAACTTATATGTACTTGAGTGTAAGTAGGTGATAGTTGTAGCATTATGTATTGTGATTGATGAATCTGAGTTGATTGTTGAGTATGAGATGGTTGTTAGACTTGGTAAAGGTTGATTTCAAATTAATATACATGATGTCTTGATCTTTGGAACGTGAGACTGGCATGTGTGAGCAGTTGCAAGGCAACATGCTTGGTATTAGCTTGACAAAGTAATAGTTGATGTGTTTATATAACTAACAGTTGGGTGATGTGATATTGCATAGCAAGACTCAATGCAACAAGGAACATGTAAAAGAAAGGAATTGGGTGAAATTTTCTTTTGGCTATGTTTGGAAACCACAATTCCAAACGAATGAGTGCTTTGCATACAAGAAGTTTTCTTAACCTTGAATTTTCTGACATTATGAGGATATGTGTTGTGTTCAAAAATATGTATTTGACATGTATAACAGTTTGTTCTAGTTATGGCTAGATTCATCAAAGGATTGGAGTTCCTTGAGAGATGGCATGGATGTGTTCAGTTGCAAGCAACGTGCTTGGCACAACAAGGTAAGGTAATTGGTGTATTGTTATGTTTATTTATGCATTGAAAATTATGTGTTTATGGAAATATGATGCAGGGGGTTGCATGGAAAAGAGACTACCATGAAATTATCAAGAAGGCTCTGGTTGAGCTTTTCTTTGGAAGCACTGGGAACCATGGGGATTGAGTCATGGTGTCTATTGAGAGTCATGTGATTTTGATTCTTTGTGCTTTGTTTGCACTTGATTTGTAGTTTTGTTTGTGTCTTATGCATGGACATGCCACTTCAATTGTGGTGTCATATTATTATTAGTTTTCATGGTTTTTTTCTTGTTTGATTCTTGTTCTCGCCTTTTATGTTTTTGAGGGTCTTGGGAATTTTTTGGGAAGGAGGAAGTTAATGGAGCTCAAGAGAGATTAATGAAACCCAACAGGTAATGTAAGGCCTGGATGAAGCTCGGTGCATGAGTAAGGGAAGTTGAAGGTAATAATATGACATTTAGGTGGACTAGTTGGGACCATTGTGGTAAATGGACAATGGCGGGACAATCATGAGAAACGTAACCGGAAAGGTGAAGAAAATCGATGTGAGGCGTCAGATGCCTTGGCTATGTTGGGAATGGTTGTTCTCAATGTTGTGCATGTTGTGCACGAATAAAGGGAGTTCTCTTAACCTTGACCGTATGGTATTTGGTAATTATGTTGTGACCGTGATTATGTTGATGTTTATCTATATATATACATGTATGTATGTATGTTGTTGTGTGACAGGATCATTATTGTTTTATTCTAATGTTTATATATATGTATGTATGTATGTATCTATGTCTCTATCTAACAGGGTCGTTAGGGATCATTCCATGGAGGAATAATTGCTTATGCAAGTGAAGGGCATGAAAAAGGTTCCTAGTCATGTGGGGAATCAAGTAGGAAGAGTAACATCGACAAATTTATGAGGTCAGTATCTTGTGGATATGAATTGATATTGTATGCTTGTATTATGTGTATGTTTATGTTATGACAAGTAACTTTGAGGGATACATCAGCTGAATGAAAACAACATGATCTGCAACATGCTAGGATAAGCATGGATGGCGGAGAGACACTAGAAGCAAGTTTGCCTAGTAGAGACAATGTGGTTTTGGATGTGCGGTACTC
>APFE031164773.1:136335-151403 GCA_000404065.3 Pinus taeda | reverse complement strand
TTGTCCCATATCTCTTTTGCAGATTTATAGTGCATTACCTTCATGAATTCCGATTGGGATATACATCCTAATAGAGTACTGACTGCTTTTGCATTTGTTTCATACTTCTTTTTCTCTTCTGCATCTGTAGGACTAGCTGAAGGAAAAGCATAGCCTGTCTCTACGATGTCCCAAAATTCTATACCAAGAGATTGAAGATAGGCAGTAACTCTTACCTTCCAATAATTGAAGTTTGTCCCATCAAAAACCAGTGGCCTGATAGATGCTTCCCTCTCGTAGTTGCTCATGATCAAAGATCTTCCTTCAAGCAATCAAGCTTCTTTAGAAGGACCTGCTCTGATACCAATTGTTGAAAATAATACTGAGAGGGGGGGTGAATCAGTATTATCTAGTCCTTTTACCAAATCTTCCTTATTTTCACTTAGAATTATTTTTGCATATCAGTACTATAAAATAATGAGTATGAACAAGAAAAACAGAAAGTCACATCAAAGAACACCAGATATAAGGTGGAAACCCAATGTGGGTGAAAACCACCTGCTGCAATATGTCTCTATCTTCTTTCAAATTAGAAACTCCTTTCACAATGGTCTGTACTGGTGCAGTCCTTTACCAGTACGCAGGTTGCAACCTGCAGAGAGCTACAACTCTCTCTCGTTTTCCAGTCTCTTCTGGAAGGGAGCTACAACCCCCTACTTCTTTTCAAGGACCACTTTTCATAAATTTTCAAATTGGATCCATATACATCAAACGATCATCAAGTACATGTAAGCTGCAGTAACCAGATCAACAATAAAAGAACTAAACCCAGAACACCTTTTCAACAGAAAAATTCAATCAACAGAAGATCTTAAGACAGATACGTAGTTTTCCTTTCACTGGCCTGCATCCCCACGCACTTCACCTTCTGCGCCCCTGCGTATACCCGCAGAGTTCCTTCTGCTGCACTGCGTGACCACACACTGCTTCTTCTAATGTGCTGCGTACAGTACGCACCCAAATGCACTATCGCGCCGCATACTGCCATAGTAGGCACGCACCCAAAATGACTATCGCACCACGTACTGCCACAGTAGGCACGCACCTGAACCACTGCTGCTCTGCGTACCTACGCAGTTCTCCTGTTTCTGCTCTGTGTACCTGCGCAGCTCGCCTTCTTCTGCTCTGTGTACCTGCGCATCTCACCTTCTTCTGCTCTACGTACCCACGCAGAGGCACCGTTAAACACCTGCGTACCCCAGATTAGGGCTGAATTTTCAGATCACCAGTGTGCTATAGTTAGACAGATGCCCAGATCTGATCAAGCGCTCGAGAGATCACCCTTCATAGATTCGCTTTCCACTTCACTTTCATATAGATCAAGCATTTTGAAACAATAACCCAAATATTTCAGATCTTAAGATATTCAACTCAAAAGCATACATAAGCCAAATGATCTCCTTTGCTTTATATAGGCAAGCTCTTCCTCAAATCATGGATCATGGGGCTCAATAATAATAATAATATAAAACAATACCATGGGCCAAAACCATAATAACACAATACCGTCGACTAAATACCAAGGGTTAAACATAAGAAACCCCACGTGTGCGCGCTTTACTACCTTGAAGTGTGCACTGGGGGTACGCACCTCATGAATGGGTAGCCTGCGTGTCTGGACGTGGTCCCTGCACGGCGTACCTGTGGGTATGCATATTCTGAACTGTTCTCCTGCGTGCTCCTTAATTCTCATCATATTGAGAGCCATGCCATGGGAGTTGCCATCAAGTACAACATCTGTAACATATAACCTCACCAGAAACATAATGCCAACATAAATTTTCATCAGACTACTGATTCATTTCATGTGATTCCTTTTGACTATCAAGATGCAAAATTTCTCCATCTACAAGCAAAGAGGAAGCCAATGTATGCTGACTATGATCTTGTGTATCGAAGTGACTAGATTTTTCAGACTATTGTTGAAGGGAAAAATCAGAGAAGGCTTCAATGATTTCTTCATCATCCATACATTCGATATCATCAATACTTTCAAGATATGGAATGAAACATTCACTATAATCACAACAGCTTTGTAAAGAAAGATAAGTCTTCACACAATGGTTGGAGAACTCATTATGGAAATCCTTTAGAGAACATAAGATTCCTTTTGTTAACCCTTCATACCATACCCTAGCTTTATCTTCAATGGTAGCCATAAACAAATTCATGATATAGTCCTTAGGAAGCTCAAATCTTAGTCTACATACATGTACATGAAATCTTACTAAATGCAATGTAGCATAATCTTCTTGTTCATTTTTAAAAATAGGAAGATTTGTAAACTAGTGAACATGAGGCATAGGATTTGGAAATCTAGGGATTTGAGATTGATCTATAGGTGCATACCTGGGATTTCTTCTTGCAGTAGAACCGATCTTGACAACAATGAGGTCACCAAGAAGGTTTTCAAACTACTGGTTCTTGAAAAGTGGAGTCACCATGAAGTGTTGATTTTCTTGATCTTTCAGTCAATGGAGTCGCTAGGTGAATGATTTCAACCTTCGTGTGCTTGATCATTGTACACCATCAAAAATCATATTCTTTGATTCCCCGGCAATGGCACCAGTATGTTAGCACTTCTCCGGATCTCCAAGGCTAAGGAAGAGTCCCGCTGAGGTAACCACAGACCAATCTTTTAGCTTGGTAGCTAGCCCTACCAAGCCGAAGAGGGCTCTCTCTAAATGGTTAGAACCAAAAGGGTTGGATAGTTTAGGGTTTTAGGCTAGATGTATAGTGCAGAGGATTGTTTTAGCTTATTTGGTTGGGCAGTGACAAGGATGAGTGATTTAGGTAAGAGGGGCTAGGTCAAGGCAAATGATATATGATTGCAAACATTCAAAGGGGAAAGGTAGGTATGAAGATTAACACTTAAAGATTGATTTGATGAGATGGTTTAAGACTGATGAGGAGTTAGGAAGAGCATAAGAGATGTATTCATCCTAAACTAAAGAAAAATGGACAAAGTATGATAAATTTCCCAGAACAGAGCATGAGCAAGCATGTATTCTACCTATCAACTTGAAAATTACCATATAACAGACATGAAATGGTTTATCAACTAATAAAACATTCATACAAATGATCACAAAGAAGAAACAATGCTAAACATTCATACCACATGTATCCCAGAATAATAGCTGCAACTCATGTATTGAAACAGGCCAAAATCTGATACAATAGTCTCTGATCACTAATACAACATCGCACTGAATCCAACCAGTAAAATGACTAAGAAAACACATAATATAGGCCTAAAAACAACTCATTCTAGGCTCAAGGGTAGAATCCATGAGAGGAGGAGCACTTTCTAGAAAGCTTGAACTAATAATTGGAATTTAGGGCGGTCACAGTTACTCATCCCTCACTCCAGCAAACTAATTCATAAAAACTAATTCATAAGATGCCACATCGGCCATTTAACTGATGTATATACCCTAGATAAAAGTAAAAACATAATAATTACATCATCTAGATCAATTACATGAGTAAAAATTGAATTTCCCATACGTAAAATTGAACTTGGAGTAAAATAGTGAAAATAGCATAAGACTGTCAAACGCGGAGCGACCTCGTTAAACGTGCCCTTTTGGTGACAAACGTGCAGCACCATCTTCAGTGCTGCTTTTCGAGGCCTTCTTGGAGTCCAAAGTTTCTCCAAGGTAGCTTGTTGGAAAGAACTTCTAGTCTACTTTATAGATATACCTTTATTTTTTAATTTGGAGGTCATTTTCTCTGTGAAAGTGCCAATCTCCAAAAACTAGTAAACACATAGTGACCAAGCCAAAAAAGAGGCAGAAAGGTAATTTTTTGGTAGTTTTTGATCCTCTTCGCTGACACGTTACACTCCAAATTGTTAGAAAAATTATAGGGTACATGTCCTCATCATTTTTAATTGAAAAATGTTGATGATTTTCTCATTGGATGCTCGAAAAAATAGCGCAGTGTCTTAGGTGTTGTGTGTTTCACACGCTGACTGTGCCAAAAATTCCTCAAACAATACAACAAATTATAGCTTGCCAAATTTGTTCAAGAATGGTCAAAATTGGTAGGCTGACAGCTGGATATATTTTTGAGGCATGGAGTGATACCTCAACAAGGATATACAACCTCCTTTTCTCCTGTTTCTTGGTCAAGGCCTCAAACTTTTTCATGAGCTCTTTTGAGCTTAGCCCTTGCAATTTTGTTTCTCATGGCATAGTATTTTTCCATCCTTCTTTTAATATAATTTTCCTTCTTGGCCTTGTCTAAGGTGCTCTCCAGATGACCATTTACCCTTTCAAGCCAATTTTCTCGGTTTTCATTTACCATCTTGGAAAATTTCTCATTCAAGGTGATCTCATTGGCTAGTTCTACATCCGTTTTCCTTTCTTGCTCGAAACCTCTCTTTATGCCTCTAGTACTTGGCCTTCTTCTTCGGACCCATTCATCAATTTTCTCACCACACTACCCATATGCCTCATCAAGTAAGGCCTTTTCCTTTTCAGCCTTTCTCTTTCCCTTTCTAAGCTGAATCTCCATGAGCTCATGTTTGACCGCAAATTGCCTATTCTCCTTGTTATAGTAGGAAATCATCCATTTGGCCCTTTGGAAGTTGACCTGGAATGATGCTATGGGTGCATTCTTCTCCATGATAAAAATAGCTATGCTTTTACTATCATCATGATCATCTGAGTCAAGTAACTAGAAATTATGATGTATCTCATGGAGGCCTTCCTCCTGCTGTTGGATCTCTTCCTCTACAAAGTTTTCCTTACCGTTATGTACTTGCTTTGTCGATGAAGAAGGCAAGGGCCCTCCCACAGTCAGTGTGGCAAACACTTGCCTATGCCCTCTCTGATAGGTATGTGCCAAGGTACCTAAACCAACCCTTTTGGACTAGCTACTCTTGCCATGCTCAATATGCCCTTTCCTAGTGCCTTCATCTCCACCAGATGAATGAATAGGCTCATGAAATGGTGATGATGGAGTTGATGGTGTGGCTGACTCATTATCTAAAGATGAATGATGTATGGACTGAGGTGGAGGAATGGAGGTGGATGGATGAGAGGATGAAGGTGTCTCTTGGCCATGCTGAATAGGTGGGACTGTGAAAATCTCATTGGATATGAAAGCATCCCATGCAATGTTAAGCTAATTAAGGCATAGGATTATCATCTTGATGAGAGAATGGTGGAGTATGATATTCATTTGATGATCATGATCTTTCCTTTGGGAAATGTATGACATCTTGTTGATATCTCGATAAAAATAGTAGGGTAGTTCACGCATTCTGACACTTGTTAAATGCATGAGTAACAAAATATGATAGGAATAGAGCTTAGAAAATCTACCCTCACATGTCAAGTACTTCATGATGATTTTCATCATAGGAACATCTCTGTCTAGGAGGTAAGAGAAAGGGAAAATCCTCCTTCCTTCATTTTTGTGGCTGCGTTCAAGATATGACTCATAATAGAAATAATCCAATTCTACCTATTTATACCATTTTTCCCCAACATTTGGGATCCCACTAGTAACAAATATGTTAGTAGAAGATATAGTAAAGGTGACACTAACAAGGGTTTCTTGGTTGTCATCGAGGTTGATGATGAATTGGCTGGTCAATTCAGAATGATGTTGGATCCTTTCCACCTTCTCACAAAACTCAAAATAGCCCATATGTTTGAAACTTGTGGCAGTGATGGGAGATGCCATGAGCTCCCTAGTGGTTGTTGGCTAATATTTGATGATTCTGCCTCCTTTTTTATATTTCCTCCTCTGTTGTTTTTCTTCTTCACTCTGAATTTTGTGTTCTTATTTTGCAATGATTTGTTGTTGTCAAAACCCTAGGGAAATGGTAGAATGGACTGTGGATATGGGAAATGTGGAATGATGTGAGGAGAGATGATGAGGAGGAGATGGGAATGTGTGGAATGAGGGAGGTGATAGAGGATAGTTGTTAACTAAGGGGGAATGGTAATGAAAGCTAGGAAACATGATTTGAGATGGGGGGAATGTATTACTAGGCTTTGATCATAGGAATAATAACAAACAACTTAAACCCTATGTAGGTGAATAATGGAGGGAAGGAGTAAGTAAATTTTCCACCAACCTGATTTGCTAAAGTATATGATGACCAACTCGGAAACTTGGTGGCAATGGAGGGTTTCTAACACGTTTTTCCTCCTTCTAGGCAAATGCACAACAACCCCAACCTTGTATGTCAATAAACCAAGGGCTCTTTAACCCCCAAAAGTGTTGCTTCATACACTAAAGGATCATGGTCAACTGATTACATCATTCCCTAGAAGTTCCACCTAAAAAACCACTCAGAACTAACCAAAACTGGTCCATACTGACTACTACACTATAAGGGTGTGATGCATACTGACTCCTACACTAGCCTGGTGTGATGCATACTGTAGAGGCCTTCGGTGGGGTGTGATGAGCGAGAATGGACAAATGTCTGAGACAGTTTGCTAAGTGGATGCTCATGGAATCTTCTAGAAACTTCTCTAATGACACTTGCCTCTCTGAATTCACCCAGGGATGAGTAGAGATCCAAGAAATCTCCAAGTGGAACCAAGAACAAAAAGTGGTATGACACTAATCAAAAACCCAGAGGTGACTCACACCCTTGCAGATATCTATAAATAGATCCCTCATCTGAGAGATCTAGAGGCTGAAATTTTGTAATTTGTAAGGAAGTGCTAATAGTTGTCTTTGAGAAAGAACATTGTATTGTTGGGTGATCTTGCTTTTCATGAGTGAAGAGAGCTTTGATGTTGGGATGATGATGTTGGATCAGACAACTAGGTTGTAATCCTCTTTTCTATTATTAATAAATTTCTTTGAGTTTTCCTCCCTAGAATCGTGTATTTGTGAATGTTGTTATTTGTAAATGCCATTGTATGCTCATTGTATTTCTAATTTTGCAATGCTTATGATATAATATATTGAGATGCTTTGATGGTGTTTTGCTACTTTTTCTCTACAGGTATTCTCTACGCGGGATAAGTAGGAAAGGAGTTGCAAGCTCTATCGAAGAGGAGAGAAATCAAGCAAGGAGCCAAGCAGAAGATCTAGGTTGTTCCCTTTTCTTCTCTCTTATCTATCATACATAGAGGAAATCGCAAATTGCTTTGATTGTTTGTTTCTAGGATAGCTGCTAATACTAGTGGGACTAGCAGATCGAAAAGATACTAGTTTTCCTGGAAACAAAATGGCAACTCCTTTGGGGATCAAATAGTGTGTTTGTTTGTTGTTATTGTTTGCTTTATAAACTATAAACAGAGCCTGAAGTTAGCCAGATAGCCTTCAAACTGCTCTTGCTCTGCAATTGCAAAGTAGATGAATGTTTCTTCAGCCAATCTCCAGTTTAGTTTATGAATTGAACATCTGACTTACAAGCATTCTAGATGCCCTGTTGGTAGCTCAATAACCTCCCAAGATCATACCCCTGTACTTTTCTCTTTACTGTCCATAATAGTTCAGCTTAATCCACTGAAATCAGCTACAAATTTGAGCCAAAACCCATCTAGACAGAGCCTGAAGTTAGCCAGATAGCCTTCGAACTACTCTTGCTCTGCAATTGCAAAGTAGATGAATGCTACTTCAGTCAATCTCCAGTTTAGTTTATGAACTGAACATCTGACTTACAGGCATTCTAGATTCCCTATTGGTAGCTGTTGGCCAGATAAATCGTTCTTGCAGACAAGACCAATCTCCCTAGTATCGAATGATATCTAGCAACAAAGAACACAAGCAAATCTACTTTTATCTAGCCATGTTTCAATTCACAAATGAAAACTAAGAGGTGTAACAAACCCTACCTCAGTCTAACGCTTGTTTGTGGCAGTGATATTCCAACAGCTTCAAGTAGTTCCTTTTCAACAACCTGCATACACAAACAAACACACATCAAAGCATACTTGCATAGATATTACAATAAAACATGTTCATTATGAAGATCAAGGATCTCATAAAATAAACCATTAGAGGCAATTCATTGAGAAAAACAAACTTGATTGTATTAACTTTATGAATAAAAGAACCTTACAACCTTTGCCTTGATGTTGCACAAGTTCTTTCCAGGGTCCAGCAGGAGTCTCCTCTACTTTGACAAGCCTCACTCACTTCCGAAATGGCATGAAAGGTATGTGATCTCTCCTCTCACAAGCTCAAAAAGGAAGTCTACTTTCCAGTAGCATTTACCCTCTAGAATCTTCAACTTTCAACCTCTCCTACAACCAACCCAATGCCTAAATTTATAGTGCAAATGGAGGAAGTTGTAGGTCCACCATTGAAGGGATAAGTTCCTCCTCCAATGGGATAAGCAGCTCATATCATGCCTTAGTTATGGAATGGATGAACCAAGGTGGAGCGGACTTGCTAGCATAATATTCCTTCTAGAAGTGTCCAGAAGTGACCCAAGATGAGTTTTAAGAATGAAATCATGCCTTTTTAACTTTTACAGGGGTTGGCACCCATCACTTAACAGACAGAGCGGTCAGATTCAAAGGGGACATGACCATTGGGTGCGGCACCACAGGCAATGCTAGGAGAAAGTACGAAACCAGGATTTCAGATATTTTAAAGGTCTTTCTCCCATTTTCAAGGCTTGACATGAAGAGCTAAGGATTAAGACTTGCAAAGGAGGTATGTATGAGTGGTGATGGCCTCACACAAACTGTAGAAAGTCATGGTGAAAAGATTGTCGGACTTTTGTCATTTCAAGCTCGATAGGGTAATAAAACGACGTGTCTTTGATCACTTTTTTACTTTTTCAAGTCAGAGCCACTAAATATGAAAAGTACTCCTTGATCGTAATGATTAAGCGGTTCTCTCAAGTATTATTTTATACTTTTTCGGGCTTGGGAGACACAAATTTATGAAAAAGGACAACCATGGAGTTTTCTTAATTTTTTCTTCTAACTCCCTAAAATTGAAAAACATCGAGTTTCTCCTATACTAGACTTGTTAAAATTTCACAGTAAAGGACCTGTTCCATTACAAACAGGAACAAACCACTCCTTCTTAGGGTTCAAATCCAAACTAAGTTGGACTCATCTGAAGGATGAGCTTATAACCAAGCAAATGTTATCGTCCTCAAGCTTGTCAAAAATAAAGAGGTACTTGCCAGAAATGGTGGGGGAAAAGAGAGAAAAATGAACCTGTTTGTTGTACTTTGTGTTTGAAAAACTTTCCATCACTCTTGAACATGACACTTTTTCACTTGGGTTGGGAAATCCTTTACCTAACAGTTAATCAAGCCACATTGAAAGTCTTCAGCCGGTTTTCGAGTATTAGCTTTAGGTGAATTGTCACCAAGCCATCTGCAATGTCGTTATGTGTTCAAGAGGTCTGTGCAAATAAACCATTCACCTGCAAAATATATGTCATCCATCATTGACCATCCCTGAGTTAGTCCTTTCCAAATATATTTCTTCGACATGATCTATGATTTTGTGTTATGGGCTTGCCTATGACGGATCGCTTTCTATCGACTCCGACTCATTATCTAGAAAGATGATCTAGGAATCATTAGTACCTTCGAATATGCATGCCTCAATGGCAGGTTTCTCGCCTTTGACGACAGGGTCTGTTACACCTCTTAGTTTTCATTTGTGAATTGAAACATGTTTAGAGAAAAGTAGATTTGCTTGTGCTCTTTATTGCTGGATATCATTCGATACTAGGGAGATCGGTCTTGTTCGCAAGAATGATTTATCCGGCCAACAAATTGGCGACTCCGCTGGGGATGGAATTTGATTGTTTAATTTTCCTTTATCTTTGATTTGAGAAACTTGATTTTTGGTTTCTAGTTTTTGTTTGATGTGTGCGGGCTTCGGTAGTTTGTAGGTCCTGGATTGATTTTTTATTTTTTAGAAATTTTCACGAGGACCGCACGTTTTGCTTAAGTTACAGGGCAGACCTGACCGCACTGTTACTTTACTGCACAGAGCAGTACTGCACTTGGTTTTACTGGGGGCCTACGGACCCTGTCAAAATTTTTGAAAATCTTGAAATCTTTTCATCCAGTTTAGTTTAGATTATTTTATAGCTTTTAGTCTCTTCCCAGATCTGCATATATCCTGTCAAAAAGCCTTGTTTATGAGTTTCTTTCAGCAAATTCTTCCTCTCATCAATCTTCATTAAGTTAATTGGGTGTTTTGAGTCTCTTTTTTGAGAAATTCTTAATTTGATTTCCTTTGGTCATTACTTGGAGGTTTGTCTCAGTTTTTTCACAATTTTGCATATTTTTGCTTTTGTTTTTGCTTTTGTTTTTGCTAAATTGTGTATGAGTATTAATTTCCTTTGAGTGTTTTTATTTTTTGATCTTTGGAATTCTCACCCAATTTTCTTGACTTGCACTTGATTGGTTCTTAGATTACATTAGAATCATCTTGTGTTTGAGGATTCTCTTGCATAGATCACATTTGCATATTTAAAATTCTCATTTTCAGAATATGAATGAAAAATGCGCATAGATTACATTTGCATACTTTTCAAGTGAATTGTGCATATATTACAATTGCATAGTTTACATTCTGAAAAATCAATCGTAGATTTAGATCAGTTTTCTTTGATTTGAATTTACATATTTTAATGCTTGTTTTAAAGACACAAAAATAAAAATAAAAACTGTTTTGGAATTGATTTGCATTAATTTTTCTTGATGAAATTAGTGCATTAGAGAATTTGTTATATTTTCTCTTAGTAATCAATTTTTTGCATTGTTGGAAGTGAATGGAAACTCTCTCCTACTTTAGTTAGGATTCATCAAATTGAAAACATTACATTATCATATTCGATTGCATTCAGTTTTGGGTCGGGTCATAACACCATTGGTTTCATATCCATTTACCCTTTTGAGTAATAACAGCCTAAATAACACAGCACTTAATTAAAATTTATCTAGTAATTTTTGCATTTTTAGCACTCTTTCCACCAATCTAGCTTAGGCTAGTGTCTTGGAATAGGTTTTAGTTAACTTTCCAAGAGAGTAAAACAAACAAGTAGTTGATCTTGCGGTAGGGAGAAAATCTAATTGTTACATCTATGCCCTGGGAAAGCCCCTCTTAAAGGAGAAGCACGAGATAGTGTCTGAACCTGTGTGGGAATCAATCCTTCCTCATTGGGAATGACACCAGATATTCACGTATTACAAACGGTAAACCTTGGATTAACCATTGTCGAGGAGCCTGGGGTCACTTGCTGGTAAACCTTTGTTTATGTCAAGGAGCCTTCAAGGGGATTGAGCTTGCTACTCTGCCCTGGTGTGCGTATCGGATCGTAGACTGTTCCCCCAGGTATATTTGTTTCCGTTGGTAACCATAGTGACCATATTCTATAGGATTCTTCCTACGGTGATGGTCGAGGGAAGATCCCACTGTACCTGGTGCAGACGTCGGCTAGACTCACTTGGATTTTATGGGGGGTTCTCTTCACTCGAGACAGTTTAGTGGAGAAACTTGTGCCAGTCTATTTATTAAGCAGGTTGTCGGGGTAACTGTTCCAACCGCCATTTCTGTATTGAATTCTGCGACATTGGATTTCATCACCAACTAGTGTATTCGGTACGGAAAGTTACTATTTGTGTGTGGTTTGACTCCTAGATTTGATAGCGCGTGTTAATTTGTTTGTTTTTACTTTTATAGACCATAGGTATGAATTGTGAATTTTAATTGTTAGGTGTAAATTGTGAATTGTTAATTTTAGTTTTAAATTGTTAATAAAATTCACTGAAGTTGAATATAATGGAAAATGTTTCGAAATTTACTAACCAAGGAACCCCTCTTAACGAGGATCCTAGTACTTTTCCTTTCTTTGGAAATGTTGGTCCTCCTTATATGGCTACTTTGTCATTACCTGGATTTACAATAGGTTTACCGATATGGTTATTTTCAACTTCGTTGGCCCAAGATACTCCAATTGTTCCACCTCAACCGAATGCTTCACCTCAACAGAGTTCACCATCTCAACATCACCAACCTTCTGTTGACCCTTTACCTTCTTCGCCTAATTTTTCTTCCTCCATTTTTTCCTCTTCGCTTGGTAAAAGCCTTGATGCTAGTAACCAAGAGGTTAAGAAGAAGAAGAAAGGGAAGAAGAAGAAGAAGAAGAAGAAGCAAGATAAGAAAGAAGTCAACCAACCAAGTGTTAGTTGTGTTGAGGAAACCTCCAATATGCATCATAAACCAAAATACCCTTGCAGGCTTTGTAAGGGTGACCACTTCCTTATCAATTGTCCTGGTATTCCAAAGGTCTTGGAAGTATGGTCAGAAAAATCTCATCAACTGTCTATTGATCCATCAACCAGTGATAGTCAGGTTCCTTGGAAAAAGGGTAAAGTTAGGTTTCCTTGTAAGTTATGCAATGGGAGTCATCAAACTCACATTTGCCCTCACATGGATGAAGCCTCAAAATTGTTGGAAAACCTTACTGTTCTACAGCAAGAATTTCCAACTGGTTACCGTAAACTTTTACCCAACCTACCGTCAACTGACGAAGTGATTGATCTAATTTCAAGTACGGTCGATCCCACTTTTCCATTAGAGAGTGGAACTCATGTCACTCAGGTTGATGATCCATTAGTTGATCAAGTGGTCGATCCAATTTCACATTCGATCGATCCCACTTTCCCTTTAGAGAGTGAACTTCATACCGCTCAGGTTCTTTTTGTTACATCAGATTCCTCTATGCCGGGGGGCATTTCTACAGAACCCCATCCAAGTACTGAGGTCTTTTCCTTTGATTGGAACAGACTGACAGAACCTCACCTTCCTTCCTCCATCCCTTTCCAAATCATTGTCAAGGCTGGTGGTAGCGACATGCATCGCACACAGGTAGATGAAGGTGCTTCTGTTAGTATTTTATCCTCAACCGCTTGGAAAGCTTTGGGTTCCCTTCAGCTTGCGCCTATTACGCAAAATCTGAAAGCTTTTAACAGAACCATTAGTGAACCTTTAGGGATCCTTCCTACGTTTTCTATTACCTTGGAAGGTAAAACTGTCTGTATTGATCTTATGGTAGTTCGAGGTCCCTTGGATTTCAATTTACTCCTTGGGCGAGACTATGATTATGCAATGAAAGCTGTCGTATCGACACTCTTTCGCGGGATGTCTTTCCCTCACAATGGAAATATTGTGACTGTAGACCAGCTTTCGTTCCCTAGTCTTGTTTCAACTACCGATAATATGACAGCCCTAAATGTTCTTGATTCTAAAGTGGTATCTACCCCGCCACGGGTTAATTATGTGGCAACTGATCCCATGTTTTCAGTTACCGATGTAAGTGAGCCTCTCACTGTTTTCTCATCTTCCTTTGATTTAGATCCGGTAATTGACATGGAAAACTTTATGGGATTATTTGAACGCGATGTTCTTATCCCTTTTGAATCCCTTGACGTGTGTTCCTTCCAGATAACTATTCTTCCTTCTGATGAAGACCTCTTGGAAGCCATGATCAAGGTGTGTCCATTGACATCTACCCTTAGGAAGCCATGATCAGTGAACGAGGATAGTTCTTTTCCTGTGTCAACCTCTTTAAAAAATGAATCAGTTGTTGCGAGGATAGTTTTTCCCTGTATCAACCTCGTTAAAAAGTGAAACAGGCTATCGCGAGGATAGTTTTTTCCTGTATCAACCTCGTTAAAAAATGAAACAGGTTGTTGTGAGGATAGTTTTGTTTTTGTGTCAACCTCGTTAAAAAATGAAACAGACTGTCATGAGGACAGTTCCTATTACTGAGTCAACCTCATTAAAAAATGAATCAGGTGTGAGGACAGTTCCTTTTACTGTGTCAACCTCATTAAAAAAATGAATTAGTTAGTTTCGAGGAAAGTTCCTTTTACTGTGTCAACCTCGTTAAAAAATGAATCAGTTGGTTCGAGGATAGTTCCTTGTCTTGTGTCAACCTCGTTAAAAAATGAAACAAGGATAGGTTATATAGGTAGACGTAGAGAGTAGATTTGAGCATAGTTCTTTGTCTTGTGTCAAGCTCGTTAAAAAATGAAACAAGGAGTCATGAGCATAGTTCCTTGTCTTGTGTCAAGCTCGTTAAAAAATGAAACAAGGATAGGTTATATAGGTAGATTGTAGAGAGTAGTCATGAGCATAGTTCCTTGTCTTGTGTCAAGCTCGTTAAAAAATGAAACAAGGAGTTATGAGCATAGTTCCTTGTCTTGTGTCAAGCTCGTTAAAAATTGAAACAAGGAGTCATAGGTTATATAGATAGATTGTAGAGAGTAGTTATGAGCATAGTTCCTTGTCTTGTGTCAAGCTCGTTAAAAAATGAATCAAGGATTTTATGAGCATAGTTCCTTGTCTTGTGTCAAGCTCGTTAAAAAATGAATCAAGATTTTTATGAGCATAGTTCCTTACCTTGTGTCAAACTTTTTAAAAAATGAATCAAGGATTTTAGATCATAGTTCCTTGTCTTGTGTCAAGCTCGTTAAAAAATGAATCAAGGTTTTTAGAGTAGGGTTCCTAGTTAGGTAGATAGTAGAGAGTAGTTATGAGCATAGTTCCTTATCTTGTGTCAAGCTCGTTTAAAAAATGAAACAAGGGTTTTGAGGATAGTTCTTTTCCTGTGTCAACCTCACTAAAAAATGAAACAACTCCCACAAGTCTTTACAAGATTTTGAAAGTAAACCTTCATTTCATCCACCTGATTGAATGCAATGAAGCTTGGGGGCATGTACCTCGATTTGTGTCATTATGCTGGGGGCATGCGAACTTATAACAAGCATAGTTTCTCGTTTCAAGCTTGCATAAACATGAAACCGAATCCGAGCATAGTTCTTTTCCTGTGTCAAGCTCGTTAAAAAATGAAACAAATCCTCCTCTAATTGAGTCGAGAGTTTGACTAGACCTCATAGATGTTAAGTTGTATATTTAGGTTTGTTATTTCAGTTTTTTGCATAATTTTCTTATAGTTTTAGGTCAAGTCTTTCAAATGATCTCGTAACTGAACCTTCATTTCATCCAACTGGTTGAATGAAATGAAGATGGGGGGGCATGCGCTCTAGCAGTTATGCTTAGGGG